>LOND01004608.1:30459-46037 GCA_014220965.1 Paragonimus kellicotti
ATAACGCTCCACATCCCTGAGGTTTCGTTTCTGAAACTTTGTAGTACCCCGAAAATTAGGTAGACCATCCGCTTTCCTCTGTCAGCTTGTTAGACAGAGCTGTAGGAGTGGAAGCATTGGTCTGTTCACGCTGCCTTTGGTGAAAGTTGAATCATTTTCTCAATTCTCTTAGTCACGCTGGTGGCTAGAAACGGCAGATAACCGTTAAAATTCCATTGTAAAATACCACACGCCACAATTAGAAACGTTCAATTGATGAGCTATATTCTTTTAGAGAGGATCGTTTGCGATTGGTATCCCAAAATTTAATGGTAACGTTGCTAATGGTTAGCCGGACGAGGACTAAAATTAAACAGCGGCCACAGAGAAAGTGGTTTTGTATTAAGTTGAAATTTCTTAATTTTGCTATATAGGATACTCCCTAGACTAGAGATTCGATCCTCATGACGGTCAGTCATTTCCATCAAAAACATGGTGTAGCGAAGAGCCTCATTTTTAACCGTGAAGCGTTTTCGCCGTTGTGCCATTGTCTATGTAAACATAATGTATTCGTTTTGATGGTAAATAGCTGAAAACGAGTTTCTCTGCCACACTGTGCTTGTGATCAGTACGCAAAAGATTTTCAGCCACACACTAGTTGTATGAGGACCGGAATCCGAACGCTGGTCCACGTTCTGATGAAGCCACAACAATGACCTTATGATCGACGCTACCACACAGTCACGTATAACCGGTTATCCGCATTTCTCGTTTTAGGCTATTCGGGTTTCTCTGCTAATCTCAGTGTTACCATGTATAACCGTCCTTTTTACTTCAATGGGTAGTCCCAAGGATCGCAATTTTCACTTAGTTAGTGTGTGTGTGTGTGTGTTTATGTGTGCACGTGCACACGCGCGCGTACGTGTTTGCTCATCTAATTGTAGACCCACCTGCACGGCTCTGCACACACAAACTCACAACCTCACCACGCTCATCACGAGCGGCTATCAAGCGGAGGTATCGAACCAAAAAGGTAGCATACTCAGCCAGCATTCTTTAGCCGGCTAAGGCCTGCTCAAGCTGGCTTTGAGGTAAGTTGGCACACTGCGGGTCGCCAGCTACAAGAATAAAATGATGTTAAACAAAGGCGAAGCAGCACATCTTGCTTCCGTCACCGAGACTTAGCCTTAGAATAAATGAAACGGCATCCTCCAAACGACTGAAAATATGATATAGCCTTATGTTTTAGTTGAATTTATGTTTCTGAGCTGGAGATTGTGGTTTCGTTTACCGATAAACCAAAAGGTCACCATACTATATATCATCTTTGAAACAACGTGATGACCGTTATGTTGTGTGGTGCTTGCAAATGAATGACATTCACTCAATCACCAGATCATAATGCTGTTTTGTTATCATGTCTGGACCAGACGTATGTATTCCAAAGAATTTAAGTACGCGGATGATGTGATTAACTGAAATACACAAACCTGGTAACTGGTGTTTCTATCTGGACCGATGACTTGGTTCCAAAAGATTTTTATCTCAAAAAACACTTCGTGTGTCCACACTCATAATAACAAGCTTTGATAAACTGCATAAATTGATGGTTTTACACTTCAAGAGACAGTGGTGTTTCTAACCTAAATGAAAACAGACCAAGACTGTGTGACTTTCAGGTAGTAGTAGGGGATTTTGTTTTTCATATAGATTGAACATCACCCACAATTGATCGCAGCTGTCGCATTCCCATAGACATTCCAGTCGGCCCCTTCCGAACGGCAGAAGCACTAGACTCGAGTTTCGCTCTCATTAGAGCTCGTCAGTAGTGCATATCCTTGCCACTGCCGGGACTAGAACTCCGGCCACGCTTTCATGAGGCAACCGTGTTGACCACTGCGCCATTGACCTCACATTAGGCACGACCGAATTATCATATGTGAACGCTCAACCACTTTCGCTTGTGAGTAATGATCAGGTTGCCCGATCGTCTCGATAGGAGACACAGTTACTGTCTGTTAACTTCCGACATAAGCAAGATAAGCACTACTGACGAGCTCTAATGAGAGCGAAACTCGAGTCTAGTGCTTCTTTTCGAAAGGGGCCGACTGGAAAGTCTATGGGAATGCGACAGCTGCGATCAATTGTGGATGATGTTCAATCTATATTCTGTTTCTTTGCTTCTTTAATGGTTTCTTGAAGAGTGTTTTAGGTTTCGACACAATATTTCGTCCACTCAATTCACACGGGCGCATTTAGATGCCTTTCCACTTTAAGTAAACTTCAAAATGCCACCCAGAGTTGTTAATAAGTTGAATGCAGAAGTTTAATTTAAATGTATGCAAAGTCGGCAACCTGTCTTTGTATAATTCCATGCGAAAGTGGTGGTTACTCCTGATCAACTATTTCAACATCCATTCGATATCAGTGTTGTTTGAAGTAATGACACTAGTTGGCCGTCGAAAAGTTGAGGTGCACGCAGTACTTGGTGGTTCCCAAGCAGGAAGAAAGCCCAGGTATTTGCGTCGTGCACAACTACAGTGACAGAGGGATGATGCATAATGTTTTGAAATATTGGCGGATTTTTTAAATTGTATATAACAGCTAAAAATAACACATTGCCAGACAACGTAAGATCTTGCTGTCACACTGACGTATCACTAAAATTTGATATGGTCAGCTGAGTCCAGTCGACATTTGCACATCCGAATGCAATTCCATATCAAATTAAAATCATGATATGAATATTTCAGTTCAGTATTAATAAATTTTATTTTACTGCATAGATTAAACATCCGATTTTGATTTAGAGGGACTGTCGTACAGGCAGCTAGATGGCGTGTCCAGGGGTAGCTATTAGGACCTAACGTCTGATAAGCTGGAAAACTTCATGTCATTGACAAGACTTTAAAGTACCAACGAACTTTTGAAATTCTTCCGTGTTTTCACTACTGTTAGTCGGTTCGGGTCATGGTTTGGAAATTTAACAATATTTAACCCAATCCGTTCGAGAAGTATTGTCTTGGGCATGTAAATAGGTATGGTCATCAGAGAATTGTCATTAGTTCTTTTTAGAAAACAAGCTGTATGTATCTAATTAGCCTTGGTAAGATCAATATCCGTGGGACTGGAGGATGCCCACTCCGGATATGGATAGCTAAAAATGTCTTCTGAATAGTGGAACAAAAACATGTCTTATCGAAAGGATAGGAGGCTCACTTTCAATGAATAGAAAAATAAAGCATTGCGTTTCGTGGGACGGCTGATTTCAAGGTCAGCTAATTGAACACAAAGAAATAACTCAAAATATTTATGAGTGGTAATTTAATGCATGTTTTTAAAAATCAGTGGTAATTCGTCTCTAATACACTTGTAGGCAACGTTGCAATCTAGGAAGCAGAAACGTGGTGTCTACATTCTTCCATCCGAAGACGGTATATTGAACGGGCAAGACAGTCTGGATAGTCAACGAAAGGTCAAAACTGATGACAATCGAACTGATCTGGATCACCGCATTTATTTTGGAGCACTTGACATACGAGGCGAATTTTGTGAAAAACTATCAGTGCTAACGAATTATGTGAAATGGACCAAAATGCCAATATACCAGGTTCGGTTCCGGCACACTGGTGACAAGTTTTAATAGTCAGCAGCTTCACGCTGTGTAATGCAATAGTCGGTGGGGCTTGGAGGAATAATTGGCACACTCATTAGACTGGGTTATCAACGGAATCTAACACTGTAGTTAACTAGTCCGATTCCAGTGGAAGTGCACAACTCGAATATAAATGTGTCGCAACAGGCGGTCTCAGTGAGTGGTCAGTGATTATCCCAGCAATGTGAAGGCTCACTCATACTCAGTCGTATTTACTTTTGTCACAGTAGAATTGTTTGTAGACAGACCACCTTGAACACACACTGAACAAAGCATACTATACGGCGCTCGAGCTGACTTTCTTCTACCTTCAAATTTTGTGAACTGCAAGTAACCCATGAGGAGAAAATGCATCAATATTCGCCCAGGAAACAAGTACTTCGAAAGTTTTCGGGGCAACTGAGTTTAGACTGTTCACTCAGATACTACACTGGTTTTGCTCAGACAAAAAAGCAACGGAAGAGTGCACGCCTACAATCAAATTCCCATTGCATACAAAATGGCAAACCCTCGTTAAGTTCCTACGTCTCATTTGATGAATGCAAACCAGGAGACGAGGTTCGAATGTGTCAAACGAAACTGCTGGTGGCTACGCTGAAAGCACACACACACTAGAACAGTCGACAGACACGGCTACTCGAATGCCTCGATAGTTATTTGCTCAGGTCACCGGTCCCATTGACCGTGTTGAACAAGCCCCCTTCCTCTCTGTGCGGGTGTCTTTGACCTCGGGTGCCTTCGCTGTTTCCGGTCGATGACAAGTCTGTAACAGGAAACCCTTTGTTGACGCGACGGTCGGGTAGTAGCTACAGTAGACAGCGAACGCATAGCTATTCGCTCAGCACGTGTCGTGTGTTGAGGTCATTCGCGCCGGCTCAGCGACGTATGCAAATTCAACCAAAAATAAGCCCATAGGAAAGTGAAAAGCAAGACCGTAATTGACCTTTGAAATAAATTTATTTCTTAACGTGAGTGATGAACAGATGTTACGAGCCCTCACCGAACAGTATTAGCAGACAACACAGACAGATTGCTAGAAGGACTGAATTCCACTCAGGTCAATTAAGCAAAACTGCCATTCACTAATTTTCTGATAGTATCCCATTCGTTTGACCACCTTCATCTTCTCAGCTATGTTCGTGCTTCCGTCTAAAAAAGCATTTCAGTCGTCATTTGAAAATAAACCTTTCAGCTACTAGAGAAATAACGGGCTAGTAAATGAAGATGTCTCAGATGTATAAACATGAATTATAAAATATTTTAGGAGAGGAACCAAGTACCAGCGCCTTGTTCTACTTGTAATTGATAACCGTTCTCAAACGAGAAACCTTTTTCCACGTTAAAGAATAGTCCGATAACTTTAGTGAACTAGAAATCTAATGACTTTCTTGCTCACTTGGCCATCTGTGCTGCAGTCGGTGTGTCAAATTAAGGACGAACTATTGTTTGTGAGCGCTTCAACTTACGGCAACACAATGACTGTCTTGTAACCGCTCCGTACTTACTGCGGTCATAAGACTACAGTAAAACAAGCATGACTGGGAATGTTCACACTTCCTTGTATATATTTTCTGCAGCGTTTGAGACCATGTTGGGTTCTCTTGCTGAACCATGAAATTTCATTGTCCCATCAGTACTGTGCAGCAAATCTTTGTAGTACTATATACTTTTTTCCGTAAAACTGTTGGATTTGTACCGCTGGTAACCATAGCTGTGGAAACTGAAGACGCTAGTTCTACTCATCCAGCCAAATGAACACTGTGGTGAAAGCTTCACAAAACAGATTAATGCAGCCAATGTACACATTATACTTGTCTTCGTTTTGTATACGTCTGTTTGGGAAAAACTCTCTGGGGAGCTAAATGAATTTGAAACCACAATTCATACGAAGTCACCCGAATCGACGGCTGTAAGTTGCTATGTTCTGTCTCGTTGCTGTTCGGCATTTAAGGCTCAACTGAAGAGTACATTCACGATCATTGCACAAATCTGATTCAATCTGTAATGGAATAGAATGGTCTAGCATTTTTTGTACCAATTAGAACAGAATAACCAATGTCTCTCTTGCTGATGAGTGAAGGAAATGTCGAACTCCATGCAAGACTGCCCATTTGCAATGCTAAGCTTCTGTGTTTGCAATTCTATTGAGGATAATTATATAAGCTTTTCGTTCGAGACTGTTTATGTGGTATCGCTTCTGAAGGCGAAGTATGAGTACAATTATCTTAGCACAATGTTTGGGAAAATCTTGTACTTAGATACAATAAAATTCTTGTTACCAAGCACGCAGAACTAGTCAATATTAATTTAGCAATGTATTACGAATTTCATGTGATAAAGCGTAAACACCAGCAGAAATAATCCACGGCCATGCTACAGTGTATAAGGCTCGGTTATTAAAAAGTTTGCAACCACATGCATTCTACCAGGCTAGTTGATGATGGTGCATTGTGACTTGCCACTAAATGTATATATTCCAGATCTTGAGATGACCGTCCCAAATAAAAACATCAAACGTTTCTCCAAACAACCGGTCGGAATGGTTTGGCGTCAAGAAACGTGTATCTCTTAGTTAGTTTCTTGCTCATATCTTTATGAACGTCATTAGGAAATACAGACATGCGAACTGATGAACTAGGGCTGTATTGATTCGGCTGCATCAAGAATTCTCCGAAATTGTGTCCAAGCGTCGTCCAGTTCGCTTATTCTGTCAGTGTACTGTTCTAATCTCACTTACCCATATGAGGGACAGCAGTCCCGTAATTCATGTTACGTACGTGTGACAACTAGGTAATTGACATTTGGTATCAGATTTTCTTTCTCAAAAATAGTTTTATATTTGCTTGTTATCAGTATTCATCATCCAGAGGGGTTTAGCGTTGAAATTTCCACTTAGATATTTCAATATAGATATGAATTTGTCGACTCTAACAGTCTCACAGGTTTCCGCATAGAATGAATTTTTCGTAAGACCTTGGGAAAGAGTATTTGTCTTAGAGAGAGACCGTAGTTCCGTCTTTGAGACTATCAATTATGAGGTCTTAAAGATCATTACTACAGTCTAAACCTATCTCAAAGTCATTTGACGGGCGGAAATAAGTACCATCCACTGGAGCCGTAAGGTATATATTGGCCTGAGGTGTATCAATTCAGGAAAGAATGTTGAGTAGAAACAGGTGGACAAACTTTCCATTCTATTCGGTTTAGCAAACAAGCAAGTGTCCCCAACATCAGTCACACTGATCGCTTTTGATTTTTTCTCAGATAAGAAGCGAACCAAATTAACTTATAAAACTGGAGGCCAATGCAATAATATGTTCCAAACACTTTCGGTCATTTTTGTGATTACCTAATGATGTTTAGCCAATGAGCCTTGTTTTTACTATTCAATTTCCACTTGCAACGCAATTAATCAAACAATTTTTGTGAGTACGTGCCAGATTTCTGTAGGCGCCAACTTTCACTTTGCATTATATTAAAAAACAATTTTTCAGGTGAGTGTAGGCAAACACTAAATATTTTGGGCTTATCTCAACTCAGACTACTAAAGCACCACTAGCCGCAACACCAGTTACTAATACGACAGCTTCCACTACTCTTTGCTTATCAATACTAACGTTGCCTATACAAAGAGCCTCTAGTATGAGCGGTAGGCGTTTCGCTGGTGAAAGTTATGATGCAAATACCGCGTCTCATTGACAACCAGAGGTGGAGAGCAGCTATTTCAATAAAGTTGTGCTTTGCCTACATCACCTTTGATGAGGAATCGAACCTATAACGTATGAGCAAATACCAGAATAATGGTACGATTATTGGGTCATTAAACGCCGGTGAACGACAGTGTCTGTTATTCAGAACGACCGTACTATATTAGTCTATCCTCCGTGTGGTTTCGTGGTCAACAAGTACACAGTTTGGTAATTGGTTAATGGGGCCATGCTGTAGAATTTCCCCGTTCCCTATGCGATCTTACAGCTGGGCCGATAGGATGCTGTTGTCACTAGTTCGTATTTAATCGAAGTTTTCATACTGTTCACTAATAGTACTTATCCATTAAACGATGAGGTTGTCGGTTTGGTCGCAGCAACGATATGTTTATTAGAAATTGTACTCATTCTTCTCACAGACTGAAATTAGCCGGTAACTTGTGGTAAACCTACAAACGAGCAGGTACCAACCACGTCTGCAGAGGGTTTTGGGTCAGATGTTTGCTAGTATTTGGTTCCAGTGACCGCCAGTTCTCAACAGCCATGGCGACTGTTCGTCAGTTTGCAAGCCAGCCACAAATGGTTGAGAAGTTTTAGCTCGCAAAGAAGGCAGCGAAAGACCTACCTAAATTGTAGACGCCGAAGAGAAAGTTGTATCAGTAATTGAACATTCTCAGTGTGCACAAATATCAGTTGATTGTTCTGTATTGTTCGCATTTCACAACCAGTTGGGACCGGTCAGATAGAAGTGGTCACGCGTAAGGTTGAACTTTTGGTGTTTGTGTTGTGATCCAGATAATGATCCTACTTTCTGTTCGTCCGTTTACAACGCAGTAGCGTGTAACAATCATGTTATGATGTTTTGCAAGAGTTTGGTATTTATTACCGGCAATTGTTTTCTGTACGTTTACTGCATGCACAAACAAGCCGAAGTCAGCACAGTCAGAAAACCGATCTCAGTCCTTCTGTATGCTCGGCAAATTAGAACAACTTTGCTATATTACTGGTTGGTTTACCAACCGTTGAATTCAGAAGACATTTTACTTTGCCTTATCCACTAAGTACCAAGACGCTCCTGGTTTATAAGGCTCTGCGGGTGCACGTAAGTCGGTATTACCAAGTGATCCACGATGCATGTACGAATGAAGTGGCTTCTGAATGCTACCAGTGGCAGCGTATGCAGTGCGATAATTGGTGCTGAAATCAGTTTAAGAACAGCGGATTATGAATTCCTTCTCCGAGAGCTTGCAGGATAAAAATTTAACCACAACTTCTACTTCGACTGCTGTGTTCAGATGTCTATTGCTTAGTTACATGCGTCATACATCGGTCAAACCCAAGTGTGACGGCAGTCGGTTTTGCAAGAAAGAGGACTATCAGTAACTTTATTTATTGTAAGTTGTGCGTTCGCTTATATATGATTGTATCCATTCTTGTCGAGAAATAAATTGCAGAGCTCTTCTGATCATCAAGTAACTTTTACAACAGTAATCCTTTCCTAGTAAAGCACACTGCATTACAGTTTTGATGAGAATGCAAGGTCACCTGTTGATTTTCCTGCTGCAACATTTTGTTCTTCTACCGGTCACTTTTAAGCAAACCTGTTTTCAAGCTCACCTTAGAACTACGTTCATCCGAACTTCCAACGAACAATTCATCCAAACGTCTACAGAGATGTCCAGTATAATAATATGACTAAATCTAGTACATAGTTTGAAAACCAACAGCAAGTTGTATCAATGGATGGGTAAGCTTGGCGCTGTGATTCTAATATCCTGTACAACTAAATTGCAGGACCCATTCAGTACAATGGATATAAATTATGTCTTGTCCCGTCTGGAAACTAACAGTATGTGCCTTACCTATCCTGCGTGATATTCTCTTTAAATTACGAATCGTCGGAACCTTGTCCAATTCAGTAGTCAAACGCTTAAGTTGATGGACATCGAAGGTGTCATAACGTATGGTGTTGTTTGTCCTCCATTTGTCTTCCTTTTCCCCCATTTTCGATGCCAATTCAGCGTGAAATTTTGGCCAGATGGTACCTAGAGCACTGTTTTGGGAGGAATATAAAACCGCATTTTCAGTGTCTGGTTACATTCTGATATATGCAGTGTTTCAAGTTGTGTTCGCCCTCAGCAATTATTTCTTATTCCGGTAAAGTATAAAAACAAATTGCCGTCTTTAAGCAAGAGGCGGCAACTCAGTGGTTGTAATGCCTGTCATACAACTGTCTACATAAGTGAAAAATACTATTGTGTTCTGATTTTACTGACCAATTAAATGTCCTCCTGATTTCTGTTTTAAGGTGAACTAAACATAACCGTTGTGGCATTTTCAAAGTTATGTCATTGCCTTTTTATCTAAAGTGGTTGAACTTATCGTCAGTTCCTCAAATCTTTTGCGTAATTTTTGTGTACGTTTGCTTTCCCACCATGATTGCGCTATTTGCCTGTGGCATCTGTAAGCCTCCATGTAATAAACAATTAGAACGCATTGACAAATCGCGTGACATTCTTCTCAACAGTTAGCAATATTGACCTCTCACATTTGGTCACTCAGGAGTTCGTTTATAAACGAATATGAACCTGATGAATTGGCGCTGTGTTCTAGTACGTAGTTCACCACAACGTTAACAGGGTTGTTTCCAGCTAGATAGTACACGAGGGAAGGCCTATTGAACTAAGTAAACTAGGGACAGTTTTAGGTCATGCTGTGGATTAAAACATTTTACTTACTCAAAACCGAGTGACTTTTCCAACCGTTGTGATGAGGGATCACCAGATCATTAAGCAGAGTGGTTGTGAAAACTTTGCAATGGTTCCCCCCTCTGCTGGTTCTAACTTAATTTTGACGTTCAAGTGTATACGTTCGTTCAACCCGTTTCATTGCTGTCTGCCAACGTAACTAAAGTCGGTTGTCCCAAAACATTCCCGTTTTGTGAGCAACACAACTAAAATGTCTACTGAAATGTTCTGTTGTCTAACTGACTGACTAGCCCTTTGTCTCAGTTTCATCACCTGCCAGACCGAAAACTCACATCACTACAAATAATGTTGATTAACTTGCTGAAATCGGTGATACCGTTGAATTCTTTCCTTTATCCTAATAAATAAGACAGCAGCTCCGTGTGAACTGGGTAGTCAATGATTTTCATTGTTTTAATTTGAAAACAACTCATATTCCTGTTCTTTAACTCAATGGAACCAAACGGAAATTAATGACAGTTATGAGCTCGTTTGATTTACAGCTACCTACATTTATGTCTTCAAGGTACAATTTCCATTGATGCGTGCATAGCAGTTGAAAAACTGTAAACGATTCATTGATTGGGGCGTTTCCTCACATATTTACTCCAGATATTGAGGTTTACGGCGGACAATCTTGTTTCAGAACACCGAAACCAATTTGTTGCATAATTTAGCCGGTGTGATCAATGTTCAATTGTCTGGTGACTGACAAACCAGAAAATCAGGACCGACAGCACAAATTGCCCAGATCGAGTGTATAGTAACATTTCAGCTTGATAGTTTACGATCGTGAAAGAAACCTAGTTTTGTAGTGAGTAAGAAGACTTTCATTGAAATTACGTTATACCCGACATTTTAAGCACTTGCGTTATTGTAGTGTTCATTGCAGTACACGGAACCCTATATAACAGATCTGTTTATTCAGGCGGGGAATGAAGTCTGGGTTCAAACTACTTCCCATTTGACAGTCGAATGATTAATTGTGCTTGGTGCTTGTTGCCGGAAGTCTTTTTAAACAACTGGAGAAAAGTTTCATGTGCATCAGTATATTTTTAAATATAGGGTCGTAATTATTCTGCTATTCCGTCGAATTTCATTCTATGTGTTTTAAGGCGGACGCAATGGCCAAATCTTTGCTGCTTTACAAAAAATTTGTGGAACGTTTGCACCGTAAAAACTGTTGGTGGTTACATAACATCTTAAAGAGTTTCGCTTGAAAGTCGCAGGCTACAAGAACCTGTAGACCAGATTTCATGTTGGACGGTTAAGATAACATATTTGGTCCAGTCAGCTGAATGATAAAGTTAGCGTGGTGATAAACTGTGAAGGACAAAATGGTTGTCCAGTAGACTTTTAGCAGAATGAAAACCCAAATTGATCAAAACTAATTCAGAGTTGAAGCACATGACATTGAACAGCCTGAACTAACTAGCAACATCTATTATATATGAGGGGGTCCAACTTGTTCACCAAAATGTAGTTGATGTTTAGGTTGTCTGAAGGCTCGGTTGTGTGCCCTGAAAGCCCGCTTCGAATTCGAGCGTAAACATGTTAATCGATAGGATTGCGACAAACAACGGAGAAAGAATATCGCTGATTAAACACAGAATTGAAACCACTTTCGTTCCCGAGTCGTGTCTTATTTATTAGCGCAATTTTACTGAATTAATTTGTGGACTTAAAGTACACTGAACAATACAAAACTAACTGTAAGTATATGGAGCTATGAACACCGATGTCACTGATGTCAGTCATTTTCTACCAGACAATTTGGATTTATCATTCTTCACACTATTTCATCATTTATCCGTTTTTATGTCCGAAAATGTACCGTCAGCTATTAGCAAGAAAAACTTATTTCTCACTACAACAGTAACTCCACATCCACAGCTATAACAATGTACTTTAATTTGCCGGCAGCCACGTTCAACCTATTCACCCCTGAGGTCTCAAAAGGAAGCAGTACGACGCTCACCATGTATGGGACACATCCGTGTCAAAAAATACTAGGCGGTCGCCGAGTTAGCCGCTGACATCCAGTCGGGTCGATCTGATCACCTACCATACATACACGGACTGACTCTCCAGACACAGTCAACTCTTTTGAACTCTATTCAAACCAACTTCACGGTGACCAGAACACTGCTGCTAACTAGTGTGCTCTGATGGTGGGCAGCTGCCTAGATCATGATGAATAACATCAGCGACAAACATAGGGGAAAAACGTTCCAACTACTAGTGAATAAGTATAGGGTTTTATAGCGATTAACTTCACGGGTCGTGAGTTTCAGCATTTGATGTGCGTGGTGCGGATGGAAATCAACCTGGTCGACTGAACGAGCAGATAGCAATCATCCATACCAGTCGTTCTAGCCACGGGATAAGTGTAACTTTGTGCATCTGAGTTACCATAACAACCACACCATGCTACAGCAGGTCGTTAACATGCAGCCTACGAAAAATGGATCACGGCTGAGTTAAAAATACCAATGGATTTTGACAACAAAATTGTACATTATTGAGTAACCACAAGGAATATACAAAACTGACACTCTGATGCAGAATGTGCCACATAAAACTAAATGAGAAACCAGTGCTGCATAAGGAAAACAGAATGGGAATCCATGCTCCGGTCGTATTGTGAATGAAGTTAACATCTCTTTCACCCTAGTATAGCATTGTAAGAATGTGTGTTCTAATCGGGACGTTGTTCAACTTGGCAGGTATGTGTGATTTCTTCGGTTGAGAAAGCAAGTGTAAACCGGAGTAGATGGAAGATTGCAATATCTTAAGTGGCGTGATGTTATGTGGAGGCAAATGATGTTGATAGCCGGATGGCGATTGATTTTGTGTAATTATACGTGTGAAGTATGGTTTGTGGAAATCAAGTCTTCGGGTGTCGGCATGAAGTTCGTGCGTGTTCACTCATTGCGACTGATTCTGATGGTTGATGTATGAATGTGTCTGTGTGCACATAATGCCTGAGCATTTTCAGTATTGTCTGGTATAAATGTATGCTCATATATTCAAAACTTTACCCTGCCGGTTTTTGCTAATCTGATGATATAGTTCAACTGACAGTATTACAGCTTAGAGACAGATTTTGATTCTGCTATTTGATGTTTAGTTATAACTATATATCTGTTTCCTAGATAACTAGATTAGTGGGCATAATCGCGTACACAACCACAGTCTGCTTGGGTTCAGGTTCTCTCCGTCGGGAACATGTGCTAATAGATTGACAAGTATAAGTTAAAACATTGTATTCACTTTTTTACGTTAGAGATGTGGAATAGTGAACTGGGAAAGAGAATGTGGTGTAAAATCTTAACCGCTTTTTCATAAACAATTGATTTAAAACGGAATCAATAATAATTGATTACGACTTTACTATCTGAATGAACATATTTGAATGAAGTGTTGCATTATGACGCACGCTGAGTAGAACTCACTTGTACTTCGTTCAGCTTATCTGTCGAATGTTATCGATGCTCAGATGGAGACCAGTTTTTAGAGTTACCTTGTAATGCACAGGTATTCGAATTGCGGGGATACTGTACAATCTAATGGTAAGGACGCTGGTCAATCAGTTACGTGATTAACACGACTGCTGATGCCTATGTTTGGCAGCCAGGCTGTTTTCAGCATACAAGTGTGACATTTGTGGACGACTACCATGTGGTACTTAAGTTGTTAACTCAACTCGTAGTTTGCACTGTGATCAATGCGTTGCCCAGCGTCCCTACTAAATCACAGCTATATCGGCTGTGAAGTATTCTCTAGGCCTCTTTACATCTGCGTTACACTTCACTTTGGAAGTTGATAGAGATTGCTGTTAAACATCTCCTGAAAATTGTCATAGTTCTTTGAAGGTGCATGTCATTTTCCGGACGGTCCTGAGTGTCTGTCATGAAGGCTTGCAAGTTAAGTAGCTAGACCACTAACTTTCAAATTCAACAGAACAAGTGCTGGGAAAACATTCAGCCTGTCTGATTTTCAAATTTTCAAACTCCTCTCCGTGAAAAATGAAAAATCGATATTAGTAACTATAACTTAAGAATTGAATTTAGTAAAGCAATGCAGTGTTGGTGCAATTTATTACTCAGGAGTAGCGGGGAACGTCCATAGATTAGACAGAATATTAATAACAGTTCTTTGTTACTTCCACATTTCTCAGAATTGATACAAGCCAACCGAACATTTTATATACTTTGTCGCACGGTCCTCCAAACTTGCGTCAACTTTGCATACAAAGTAATAGTGTTTCCCGCAATGCGATTGTCAACACAGCGAGAGTGGGCGGGCTGCATGCTGCGAAGTATACTGTTTAACAAATTTCTCCGACACATGCGATGGACCAGTTTGCACAATAATCTTGTATATGAGATACCAGCCGAATACTGTGTTTACGCTAGCTGTAATCTAATAACTCAAAAGAAATGAGGAGGTTTGTTGTTTATACAGCCATTCATATAGATTGAACATCACCCACAATTGATCGCAGCTGTCGCATTCCCATAGACTTTCCAGTCGGCCCCTTTCGAAAAGAAGCACTAGACTCGAGTTTCGCTCTCATTAGAGCTCGTCAGTAGTGCATATCCTTGCCACTGCCGGGACTAGAACTCCGGCCATTCTTTCATGAGGCAACCGTGTTTACCACTGCGCCATTGACCTCACATTAGGCACGACCGAATTATCATATGTGAACGCTCAACCACTTTCGCTTGTGAGTAATCCCTACTCATTCTGCCAATCTTTTTCAGTTAGCCAAAGCCTGGAGAGGGTACAGTGACGGACCACGATTCCAACACAGGAAGTTAAATAAAGTATCATAGTAACTAAAGGATTCAAGAGTGATCGATTCAACAATGCAGTGTGATGACGACGAAGATGATGCATTAGACAACCACCTGGCTATCGAAGAGAAATTGGCTGGTCTATCTGGATCAGAATGATCTGCTACGAAGAAGTCCAATATTATCACCTCCGTCCAGAATGATAAGGTGGTTCAGGGTTTCAAGGTTACGCCCAACCGCCAGATCTCAGTGAATGAATTTTGAGTTGTCGGACCACGAAAACGCTCTCAAATTGAGGGTGAATTCATATGCTACCTAGTTTATTGTCTACCAGAGTACGGTAAAAGAGTTGTGTTCCACCCGACTAATGGGTGATAGCTATTGAAGTTTAATGCGAAAATCGTTCAGTTGAAACACAGACCGTTTTTGTGAAGATCACATAGGTCATCGATACCGAGCCGCGGGTATTTATGTTAAGTGGACAGCCAGCTAATAGATCATTTGTGACGTCATGTCTTAGTAGACTAGCTAATGCCTAGCCGACCAGTCGCCTTGCCCGACGGTGATAAACATGAACGTACGAAATACTCAGATTGCGCACCAAGAGTGCATGAAGTTGATTGGAGGCTTATCTACAACTTGATTGTCAATAAACAGGACATTCTTACTACTGAGTTGGTCATTCACGGCA
>LOND01004611.1:5502-16285 GCA_014220965.1 Paragonimus kellicotti
AGTCTAACTGAGACCAAGGACCACGGCCTTTTTTCTGTTGCCATTTCCTTCGATTCCGCCAAGGATTCAACCAAGTGCTTCACGGTACATTCTTACACAAACTAGGAGCATACGACGTTTAAGGAGATATCCCACACTGGATAGCTTCGTTTCCGAGTGGTCGAAGTTCTAGGTTTAAATTGGGCTTCATCTTCTCTTCCATACCCATCTCAGCGAGTGTGTCTCAAAACTCCTTGGGCTGCTGCTATTTCTCATTTATATCAGCAACCTTCCAAAAGTAATCTCCAATAACCCCTTGCTATATGCAGATGACCTTAAAATTTGGAGCTCATATTCCCAGCATTCTACAAGATGACCGTTATACTGTCAAGCGATGGTCAGGAATGTGGTGCTTCCACATCACTGACGACGTGTGTGCACCATTCTCTTGATAGAAATTCTGAAAACATGTTAACTACATGCACTGCTGAGAAAGATGTAGTAGTTGCCGAAGTGGACCTTAAGAAAGATCGAGGGATCTGGCTGTCTTTCTCCTATCATCATGAAAGGGAAGCTAAGAAGGGCTGTGCTGTAGTAAGCATGATAAAACAGACATTCTCCCTTATATATAAGAATGCCTTCGAAACCCTTTATGTCGTTCACGTTCGACCTTTACTTGAATGTGCTTACTCAGTGGTATTTACTGGTCTCAAAAAGAACACACATGCGCTGCGGCGTGTTCAGTGGGTTGTTACGAAGACAGTATTAGGCTTTCGAGATTTTACCTACGAATCTCGGCTAGAAATCCTTGATCTTTACCCATTCGAGTGGCGAAGACTTTGAGGCGACCCAGTCCTCACTTCTTTCCTCTGTAAACCTTTCAAATACATTCTTCACTTTTGGGGACCCAAACGGTCTGTGAGGTCACAAGAAGTTAAACAAGCGAAGGCCTCTGCGGCTTGCCGAGCAGAATTTTTCCTTCAGAATGGTGGTCTACTGGAATATGCCACCATCAGTCGTTGTTAACACGTATTTTCCTAACCGAAGTTACCACTAAGATAGGTTGCGCTGTTCATTATATTTCAGGAATTTTATCATTTTGTGGTGACACTGATCCATAGGAACGGTGCCCCACCAGTTTTTCATTATTGTTCAGGATAACTGACACGGGCATTACAGGTGAAGACTGAATCGACCCGGGGTGCGTGGGTCCCCACACACCATTCACTGAATCACTTCCTCCGTAGTCAGTTTAACGCCTCCCACTAGATCTCTATCCGCAAACAATTTCTCATCGGCCATTTGCCTAAGGAGTATTGGTATCTAACACCTTAACCAGTTTTAGGTTTTCTTTTGCCTCAGCGATGGTTAGATTGTTCTTGATTTCCTCCACATACAGCAGTGTAATATCTCCCCACTGTACTTTGGTCCCGAACTGGTGTTTAACAGATCTGCTTGTCATTTATTGTAATAGGTCGCGCGAACACTCCACCCATAGATACCTATAAAGTCTGTTTGAAAGTGGTCGGCCTGCGCAGTAAAGCAATGTCTTGAGAATTCTGTGAGTTCTGAACACACTGTATGACACAAAATTCCCCTTGGACCTTCGTCAACGACTGAGACACATACCAGTACTCGCTCTCTGCTACTGCTGAGCTGCACCTGTTAAGCTAGATACCCGCCTCGCCCCCCGAAATACACCTCCCAGGCGAACTTGGCGGTCGACGCTGAACAACCAACCGGGGAAGTTTCAACACTGAGGCTAACGCAGTACCTTCCGGGGGTTCGATAGCGACTATTACCCAGGGAACTTTTTGCATTACTAAGTGCTTTCCGTTGCCGTTACAGGCTGATTCCGCGACTTCAGCTACAGGAACTCTGCCAGCTAATCTCATCGAAACAGTAGTTTTGAGCTGTTAAACAGAAACTTAGGAGAGGGGCATATAAGAACAGACCGCTAACACCAATAGACTCAGGTGTGGCTCCTAACTCCCATTTATCGCAGTTCCCGTAAATGGCAGGACGCAAGACACGAACATTTCACTTCAGGGTGCCTTCCTCCAAGTCGCACGGCATAATCTCTCATTGTGCAATGCACCAGGGAGTGAACACTTCTGCTCAGAAAACAAGAAGGCCTCATTCACTTGCAGAATGATTACGAGGCGTTCCGGCTTCAGCCAAGCGGCAAACGTGCGCCTTGAAGATCACGTAAAGTTAATCAGAATGGACGACCAAGCCCTATCCACATTAATTTCGATGATCTCCAGGCTGTTGAAGATGTACTTTTAACATCTACATGTTCTCACATCCTGGAGGCCCTTTCAGAACCAAGCCTGACTTTCCGTGGGTCATTAGGGAGCATGAAAATTAGCTAACCACAACTCCGATGCGCCCCAGTTAGATCGTGTCTGTAGTCCGATATTTCATGACATACGAGAACTGCCTACCATCGACAACCTCGCGACGCATAAGTACCATATTAGCCTGTGCAAATTTGTGCGCGGTAAGCTTTATCTCATCCTGGAAGATTGTGCAGCCTGGTCCATCGGACGGCTACGGAGACTTGCACATCCGAACTCCATCGAAACACCCGAACTAATGAGGGTCACATTACCGAACAAATAGATGCTATCAAAAGTTCTCCAGGCATGGGAAACAGGGAAGAGGCGCTCTGACGTACGACATTATGGATATATCAAGACCGTCCTAGGCTGCAACGCCTCGGAGGTCAACTCAATGTCCCTGTAAAACCTGTTGGAGTCCGAGCAGGCAGACTGTTACTCAACCTGCTTCCATTAAGTAACTCCTAGATCTCAAAAAATGACAGACTTTGGACCCACAGGGGTCGGGCTAACACTGACATCAGCCACCTCTCAACTGCCATTCCTCTAGGAGGCGGAGACTGACACATGTATCTTCAGTTAGTGATGTATGTGCACTAATGTGCCGTCTCTGTGAGACAAACTGTCAGAGATAAGAGAACTAACATTAGCATTACCCGTGTTATTGTAAATTTGGTACTGACGAGTCAATACGAAATGCTTGCATCTACCAGTTTTCGTGTTCTAACTGCTTTGTTCAAACTGTTCAAGGGAACCAACTGTTTCAAATTAGCATTACTGACACCTGGCTAACCTCACAAATTTCCCATCAAGAAATCGACATCCAAGGTTATTACATCTTGCACACTGACGGAGTCAGTGGAGGGGGATTAGTGGCAATCTGCGTTTCGGATGGTTTCAGAGCCTCACAGATGCAAGAACCCCACCTGCTGACGCCATCTGAGTCTCTCTAGATAAACGTGGCTATCCGTCGCTCGGTTAGCTTCACAATTGACACAGTGTATAAACCATTTCGGTGTTAACAGAATGGTCTCAGGCTATCTGCCGGACAGTTGCACTCAAAAACACTGGAGTATTGATAACCGAGCATCAACATCAACGGAGTGACTTCTGACGAAAAGGCTACGGAGTTCTACAACCTCATTTCAGAGGTTAGCCTATCAGCAGCAATGTACTCGCTACAGAGAGGAACATGACCCATCTCATCTGGCTTCCTGCTCACTAACGAGTCATATATGGTGGACGTTGTTGAGGTTGATGCTCTTCTGGGTGCTGGAGACCAAATAGTTGTTCGTTTCAGGCTGATCTGTGACGTTGTGATTAGTCGGCACCGTGAACCGACTTGTCGAAACTTTCGCCAGACCGACTTCCAGTTAATCCGAGAAGCGTTTAACGGAACGCTATGGCTTTCGACTGAAACACTTGCTACTTTCGAATAACGTTGCAGCTATATCACTGACTGGTTAAACAGAGTGATCATAGAAGCTGTACTCTCCTTTCACCCTAGAAAGAGCAGAGGTAAGTCCCAACTGAAAGCTTACACGAAACGCCTCATTCAGGAGATCTGTGGAATGGCTTTCTGTTACCTGGTACGGAAAACATACACATTGCCCACAAAATTGCTCGAAATCGGTACATAACGGCGATAAGAGCAGATTGTCACGATCATCAGCTCAATCTCGCAGAAGCCACTGTTAACCGTCTCAAGCGGTTCTATAGATACGTTGCGTCCTTTACGAAATCTTGATGGGCCACATCCTCACAAGTGAGTTTGGCTGGCTTGTCAGCTAGAAACCAAGGGAATGCCAAGATACTCTGCTCCCAATACATAACTGCCCTTAGTGACCTAGACACCACGGGGCAACTTGCAATCCCGAGTCACGCCACGGCAGTCAAAATCTTTATTTCACGGGGCCTAATGTCAGAACTAAGCTTTTCAGACTGAAGCCTGATAAGTCACCAGATCTCGATATCCTACCGCCCACCCTGTTTAAAGAATGTGCTGCGGCGCTAGCTGCTACATTTTCAGCACTGTTTCGACATTCACACCTCTCAGGTATCCTTCCCAAACCTTGGAAGCACGGTGTTATCTCGCCTATCTACAGAAGGCGACGACAGAACCGATACAGGCAGCTATCGTCCAGTAGCACTGATTACATATGCCTACAAGGTAATGAAAAGCATAATGGATGATGGCATAATGGCACGACTTCAATCCACTAAACATTTAACGTATCATCAGCACGGATTCTGACGAGAATATTCGTGCACCACTGACTTCCTGCTGACAATAGACACCTGCACCAGTAGCTGTTGCTCTCCTAGACGGTATCTGGGCTTTTAACTTTAAATCACCGCTCACTACTCAGTAAGCCACTGGTTATTGGCCTCGACAGTCAGCTGTGCAAATTGGTCCAATACTACTCATCAGGGAGGACATATATAGTGAACGTCAACGGCTAGCTCTGTCGCGTATCAGGCTCCCACGGGTGTAGCGCAAGACGTTAAACTGAGCTGTTTGTTTTTCTTATTTGCGAACAGCTTTCCAACCATTAGTCAAACGCCTATGCTCATGTATGCAGACAATAATAAAATGGGGTGTGGGTGTACTACACTCCTCTGAAGACCGATTTTCTGCCACGGGATCTGTACAAAGTGCATCAGTGATCGGTAGACAACGGTCTCCCGTTCAACATTAGTAAGTCTAAGATCATGCATATATGGCACGAGGGTAGCAAACTCTGTCGGATTAGTGGGCAAACACTTATTGTTGCTCCCCAAGGGAATAACCTTGGGACTTTACTTTCGGCAAACCTCTGTGTTAGCGCTGGTACGCTGGCACTGGCAAAGAAAGTTAGTAGCAGGTTGGCGCGCTCAATAGACTACTAAGGAAATCCCCATCAGAACATTTTTTTGCGCGTATCTGTCCTCACCATCATAGACAGCAATACATCAGTGGTTCACACTGATGCTTAACTGCCACACAACCACGAGAAAAAAAACCTATATAGGAAGAAAGAAAAAGAGGGGAGGGGAAGTGGACCTAACTACTAAAAATAGCTACGTCTATATTCAAACATACATCAAGGCGCCTACACCTTGCAAACAAACAACCGAGCTGTAAGTGAAAGTAAGGCGTCATCAGCAAGACAGCTTCCTTACGGCTTTCACTGCCCCGCATCATTAAGTGCACTCACTTCACAGACAACTCGGCCAAACAACAACATTCACGCCACTGAGCTCGATTAGCCGCCATCTCACCTAACGTCTCAAGCCACCGACTCTGAGTCGCGACGAACCCGACCTACAGTGACCAACCCCTTCGTGAACGATTTCATTTGTCTACGCCAGGTCATCATCTGTCCACCTCGCACCTTGCGCCAGTCGGCCGCAGCGTCGGCAAACAGTGCTCGGTGTGGCAAACGACTAGCTGGCATCCTTAGTACATGACCTAACCATCTAAGTCTGCAAATGTAGCGACTGAACAAAAGAACTCGTTTGACAATCAGTGCCAAACACCCGCTTCCTAACCTCCTCGTTGCTTACTCGCTGGTGCCACCCGATACGAGCGATTGAACGCAGACATCGGTGGTCAAATACCTGAAGACGGTTCACGTCCTCTACTCTGAGCGGTCAGGTTTCGTTGCCGTAAAGTAATATAGCCCTCAGTGTTATTTAATAAACGCGACCCTTAAGCTTCAGAGAAATACCTCTGTCGCCATAGGTGTCTCAGATTAGCGAACACCGCCCTAGCCTTGGAAATACGCGCTTCTATTTCATTCCCTACACCTCCGCGCACCGCTGATGCAGCTTCCCAGGTACACAAACCGGTCAACAACCTCCATGACTTCATTATCTAACATTAAATCTACGTGATCACAACAATCTTGCAGAAGCACTTTGCATTTTGAGGCTGCAAAGCGCATTCCGAAGTATTTAGCAGAACGCGAAATAGCGTCCAGTGTTGTTTGTGCCGCTTGAAAGTTGTCAAACAGCAATACCTTATCGTCAGCATAATCAAGATCAGTCAGTCTTTCACCAGGTAGGAGGTCCACGCCGGCATCTTTGAGTGCCGCAGACAGTCCTCCATTATTTCGTCTATGACGAAATTGAACAAAAATGGTGAAAGGGGACAGCCTTGACGTACGCCGCTCCTGGTGCTGAAACTGTCAGATACTTCGCCGTAAACCCTAACCTGAGCTGAAGTATGGGAATAAAGCGCCGACAGTATGTTCACATACTTAGTCGGTACACCCCTACGTCTAAGCGACTCTAAAAGTGTAGATCGGTCCACCGAATCAAACGCACCTTTATAGTCCAGAAATACGGCGATTGTTGGCCGGCGGTACACATGACGCTGCTCCAGAATTTGACGAAGGGTAAAAATGTGATCTATACAACCCCGCTGGGGCGAAACCCAGCCTGTTCTTCCCTAATGTTTACTTCCCGAACTGCAGTGAGTCGACGAAGTATAATTGATGCTAGAACCCTTGAAATGACTGGGGTCAAACTAATCCCTCTATGGTTTTCGCAAGAGCCCCGGCTCCTTTCTTAAGTATGTGAACGGAGAGATTGTCTCCGTCGTCCACACGTGTTGAAACAGTCGAGTCAATACCTCTACGAACGCACCTCCACCTTCTTCGGAAAGTGCCTGTACAGCATCATCTGGGTCAGCAACACTATTACGATTCAGAGGCCGAAATGCAATTGCGAACCTCAGTCTCAGTGGGTGGTTCCAAATCTACCGACCAGGGTGCTACATCACAAGTTTGTGGTGGCAACGCAATAGAAGCAGCAGGCCAACTAAATTGACCCTCAAAGTGTTCTGCCCAACGCTCTAACCTTCTGGACTTATTACAGATTAGTGTACCATCTACCTCGCTGATAGCTTCACTGACCGACGGTCGCCTGGGACCAGTGGCACGGATCAGCTTAAACAGTTTACCGATGTTCCCTGAGGCAAATGCGGTTTCCATTTCCTTAACTTTTTCCACTAACCAAGCCTCACGATCAGCCTTTAGACTACGTTTCAGTTTCCTACGGATATCTCTCCTAGATATTGCGCTCCATACCTGAAAGAGGACATGAATCTGCACAGCGACGTGTACCGAAAAGGGTTACAAGTTTTTGCTGGCACTCGTATACATACCAGCTGGAACTCCTAAACCGTTTCTCACTGGCTTACAGATGGCCGAAGTGAGACATGATCCTCTAAAGTCGTGATCACAGGAGCATTCTAATCGAGACCTCCTCAGGCTGACGGAGATCACCAACTTAATAAACCACAAGTTCAAGCTAGACAACGCGTAGTCGCTTACTTTGCAGACAGCACGCTTTTTCTATTCGAGTTTGCCCGACTTGGAACGCCTTTCCGGCGAATGTTATGGTAGCTGCTATTCTCGAGACGTTCAAGGTGTGTCTTGATAACTGACTGTCACTAAGATGGCCACTACGGACTGTGTGCCGCTCTTAGAACGTCCAGCTCCCGAGGTATATCTGTGTGCGTACCTCATTCCAAGTATGTATGTGTGCGTTGCTGATCTGATTGTCCTTGTATGCGTGCATTTCACCTGAAACCCCGCCCCTTCAAGTCTGTGTACTCTGCACTAACCACCCGTTGAAGTTATACTCGCTCACAGTAATTTCCTCTGTTACTGTTAACACTTATTCCTCTTGTTCCGGTTATTACTCTTTTCTCCCAATCCCATCGAGGTTGGATGTGGACTTCTGTCCACATCACCCTACCACACAATAACGTTGTGCTTCTCGGCTGAGGTACTCGAATGTTGTTTGCCGTATTCAGCACACACTCCTGTAACACACACATCCTTACAGCGGTTCACCCGAATACGGAGGACGAGTGGACATCATCGTCGTCATCATCATCATAGCAGCCTTGAGCCTGACCCAAAGGTACCACCGAACGTCCATTCAGAAATCAAAGTTACTGGGGCATCGGAAACTTTTGGAAAACATATCGAAACAACTTGAGGCGTGGTATCCTCACAAGTGCTACGCTTTCTGTCCCGCAAAAACCAATGAACCCGTGTAGCAGAGCGTACTGCCATGTTGTTAGCGCCGTTGTAGTTTGTGTAATTCGTGTGCATGGCTTACTGGGCCTCTGGCTCATGCTTGTTTCTGTTGTCTCCTTTCACAGGACTATCGCTGGAACCCCTACTTTGGAAGAACGCTGTCCCTCGGTGTCTCCACGTTGCCCAGAGTTGGCCTCCGAGTGTCACGGGCAATCGAATGAAAACGGTCGGCTTGTATGTCACAAGTGTGAATGAAGCGGTACGGTACTTCATCAACCAAAGTGGATTTACGATTGTGAATGTGAGAGTTTTGTGTTGGAATAGCGGTCATTTGGCACTTGTTTCTACGGCAGACTGTGCTGTTTCGTCGCAGCACCGTCTACCCGTTGCTGACGATATGTTCATTCCGACTAAATTCAAGCTGGCTGTAGTGTCGCTTTTTACGCGTTTTGTTTTCCGCTTTTTCTTTATGCTGTTCATTCCAGACATTTGTGTGTTTACAATGCGAATTTCACACTGTTGTTGAAATGGTGAATCGTCCGTTCGAACCACTTATTTGGGAAGAAGCGATCAAATGCTGAAATGCACTTCGCAGTTTCAGAAGAAATACATCAGCACAGAGCACAACAAAAGGCGGACATAACGGAACACTGGGCATGATTTGCACAGCGTGACATTAGTTTGCTGTAGTTGATACTCACTTATTTTAGGTCCATAGACTTACGAGCAACCTCGTCCATCTTGTGCAGTTTTCTACGTCTGTCGATTACGAGCAGGGGATTTTAGTCAACTTCTTTAAGAACTATGTCCTGTATCCACGTAGCTCATACAGTGTCTTAAAAAATCAGGCTATATCGTTTGATTGCAGGAAATCTGGGGCTTTCTTAATCATTTGAATTAATTGAAGCTGTGAGTCAATCCACCTTCAGTGCGGTTCAAAAACTGTCGTTTTCTTCCTGCGACGTGTGGACCATACCCCACCTTTTCTTGCAGCTTATCGGTCAACTGACAGATGAACTGCGAAATGGTAGTGCCACATCTGCACTAGAGATTACTGCCTACACTACGTTCCCGCTGCATGTTTTATAATCCCCCAAGTATTCGAAAGGATTCTTTTCGCTAGGCCGCCAGCCGATACACCTTTTCAAGATTAATTCAGTGGTTGCTGAATGAGTTCAAGGCTGGAGACCAGTCATCCTGCTCCAGTCAGTTCATCTCCATTAGTATCACCGGACCTCCTTTACTATGTCGAGTACTTACATTGGTTCTCCGCTCTTGAGGATCGTAGTGGGTACTCATTAAGTGAGGTTGTTGTTTGCAAGGTGTAGGCGCCTTGATGTTGTATGTTTGAATATAGACGTAGCTATTTTTAGTAGTTAGGTCCACTTCCCCTCCCCTCCTCTGTTTTCTTCTTTCTTCCTATATAAGTTTTTTTCTTTGTTCTTCTTCGTGGTTGTGTGGCAGTCAAGCATCAGTGTGAACCACTGATGTATTGCTGTCTATGATGATGATGATGATGAAATGAGAGTCTTATAATGCTTTTAATTGATCTCCAGAAGTCCAGTTATCGGCCGAAGACGGAAGTTTGTTCCAACGAGACTAGAGCTTGATGCTGTGTGAAGGCTTGCGCATGACCTATTGAACTAAACTGGACGGTGTGGCCACCACACCGATAGAGTCACTCATACCAGGCAGGCCAATAGGTAGAGGTCTGACAAACCAGTCTCCTGGTCCTCCAGGTTGGGGGTTGGAAGAAGGTTGGCATCTTTTTCCGGAAAAAGTACCAGTTCTGGTACATTGCCACCCAACCGCTGCCTTGCGGTACAGGCTTTTGAGCCAAAGGCTTTGGTTGAGAACCCTAATCGTTCTCCTGTCTAGGTCTGGGCGTCCTGGCAGTATCTCAGCCCACACACAACCATGAATATTCACAACAATAAATCCATACTGCATCGGCCGTCTCGCAGTATAAACCGGGTCGCCCTATCTGCTGCATACAGCAGGGTGGATAGGCGAAAACATGCTACTGCTGACCCTCCCCCACTGTCCTATCAAATTTAGCTCTCAGGTCCCTCCCGACCTCCATTTCTGATGATTACTCTACAGGTCCCACAACAGATGTAGCTAATCACAGTAACACTGAGCCGGTAAGTTCCGTCTCTTACCATTCAGCCTCAGGCCTGTGTCGTCCCTTGCTTAGACCTAGAAGACGGATTTATATAGCTGATTTAAACGTTCGCACTCTAAAACATGTAGGCCATCAGGCCTCTCTCGCACGAACGGTAGACTCGTTGCATGTCGATGTCTGCTGTATCTTGGAGACTAGAATCCATGACAGTAGTCAACGTATGAAACTAACAGCACCTGCATTGTCTGTCCGATACTGGTTGTACACTTCGAGTGACTCCACAGCCGCTGTTACAGGTCAGGCTG
>LOND01004613.1:0-13985 GCA_014220965.1 Paragonimus kellicotti
TCTGTGCTTGCATAGTGCAAGCGTGTTTAACTCGCTTATTTCCTTTTGCGGTTGCGTGACGTATCTGCTGAAAACTGCAGTTCATAGCGCCATATTTCATAAACTATTTTTGATGTTATATAGTTTTGTACCTATTTTCAGGCATTACTCTGGGCCATTTACCTAACACTGTATGGATTCTAGTCTAGTCGGTCTGTTGAACTCTGCTGCTTCTGCGGATCCGACTACTGTAGTTGCAGCTGGACAGCAATTAATTTCATTGACTTCGAACAATGAGGCTTCGAACTCGACGCTTGCAAATCTTGCCTGCGTGGTATTCAGTGATTTTGACTCGCAGTTGACGCTAGATGGTCGTTTTGTCGGATTGATTCATTTGAAAAACGCAATGTTTGATACCCATATTTGGCAAAATCTGCATCCGAGTGAACGTGCTCTTGTCCGCGATCGTTTGCTTGCTTATTTAGCAAGTGGACAGATGCCTATGATCCATCTAAACAAAGTGGAACAGTTGCCCCGTATTGGACCGTGTATGGCCGAATTAGTTGCACGTCTCGTTCGTAACGAATGGCTGAAAGACGGCTGGACTGATGAGTTGTGGGATGAGCTTATAAGTTGGTCCGCGTGGATGTCGCTTCGCGCAGCATTGCGTGCTGCGGCCAGTTTCCGTCTTCCTGCACGTCGCCGTGCTTTTCTACAACTCGTTCGAATGTTGTTGCCAAAGGTGATAAATTTGTGGAAGATGGTAATCTCAACACCTGAAATCGAAGGCTGTATCCGCTTATCTCTCCTTCTTCATACCTGTATTGTTTCAGTCGGGGGAGATCCTTTGTATGGTCCGTTCCTGTTTGCTGATGATTATGGATCATTTGCCAGTACCATCTTTGAAGGGATCCTGCTTTCGTTAGACAAATTGCTGGAATATTGCCAGGAATCAAACGGATCAGCTGGCCCGGCTCGATTACTTCGGCGCATGTGCAAGCTACTGCTAGTTTTGTTCATGTCCTGTTCATCTGCTGTCCGAGATCAGTTTGTTCGTCCGGTTCTTGTACATGTTGTTCAGTTGATAACCTCCTATCCTTTGTTGATTGGAGCTCGGAAAGGATGTGATGAGCGATCGGTGACATGGCTTTTAGCATTGGTGTATGGTATCCAGTCTGCTGTGGTACCTGATTGTAGATCTCGTTTTCCTTTGAATGAAAAAGGAGTTGATGAAGTAAGTTTCGTGCCTATTTTTCAAAACTTTCACCCTTAGGCTATGCACTCCGCTATCATAGTTGTTTGTTTCACTATAAGTTACTGTCGGACATCCATCTATCATACAGACTTCATCAGCTCATGTGCCCTGCGTATGTTGCCTCACTGGTTTTCCTCTGTTATAGCTAACCGTACGAAATTTAGGGTTACATGCTAGAACGTCAACACTGGAATTACCATACATACCATTCAATCTATAGACCATTCTTCATTATTGACAATCAGAAAACCGTTGTGCCTTGTGAATCAGACTTTTACGAAAAGCCACGGTAATTTCGGGGTGAAGTGTGGGCTTGTTCTGCCATCCAACGTCGTCACAGTCTTCTCCAAATGCACTGTCAGCAGTTGATATTGGCGCTAAACTGTTTCATACTCGCGGTAAGAAATCCTGTTTTGGTGCTAAGAATGGAAGGGACGAGACTTAGTTTTGTGAAAAAGTGCATTCCTAAACCTAAACATTGTAGGCTGCTACATCTTATAAATTTACAAGTGAGCTGTGGCTGGCAGTAAAGCAACAAAAACGTGAACATGCCTCCTCATCGAAAAAATACTGATACATTTGTGCCGGACAATGCTTTTATATGCATAGAGGTATACGTACTTAACCGTGTGAACTATGTGTTTTATTGTCCCTTCAGGTTAAGACTTGGATGTTCACCCCAGTCGCCACTGACAGTGGAGCCGAATTAACTTCCGTTCGTTTATCTCACCTGCTGTTCGTACTGCTTCAGTACTGGTTTCCACTTTCTTCAAATGACAAGCGCTGTTTGGCCACCGATCCGGAGGGTTGTCTTGCCAGCGGAGGCTCGTCTGGTACTGATGGCCTGTCATATTCCTCTCCTTCAGCGACAGCACATATCACCAGTGCATTGGCTATTTGGGATGCAGATTCACAGGCCAGAGAGTTGGTCAAATTGAACGTGCCAACTTTACTCGGATTTCAGGGCTCCGAACTACAAATCCACATGTTTCAGCCTTGTCGTCAGCTCGTTGAACTGTTGGTTACCCTGATGGTCCGGGAGTTTGGGGACGAAACACGGACTTTGTTGTTCCACGTCGTTACGGTAGGTTACATTGCACACGACCCTCCCCCTCAGTTTTGGCTCTACTATATATCTGCTAGTAACTGGACTCTGATTACCCGGCTCTCTGTCAGATACGGAGAGTATTATTCAGTCTACCTAAACTTTTATGACATTTTCCAAACGCTCGGACAACGATTAAAGAAGTGTTGAGGAATTTAGCGTTTATGGAGTCATACTATTTATTCAAACTTCATTACCTTGCTGAGTACTTTAGTGAACCTTCCTAATTTCTTTTTATAGTCCAAACACCAGAATAGCCGTAATTGACACCTCCAACTTCGTATGTTCTGTCGACATTACGTACACTTGGTTGTTTTTGGTCATCGATTATACTCTGATACTCCGCCGTTCAATCGCCCTCTCTTAACCGTTGCAAATTGAACGCTACCACCTGACATTACATCACAATGCAATGGCTCAGCTAAGAGATACTAATATGAATAATCCAGACACCTCTGATTTTGGGCTTCATACATTGTGACCAGTGATAATACCTGTGGACCTTTTTCAAAAATGAGTGCCTTGGCATTTGACCCTAGACAGGTAGCAGCAGGTGTGTGCAAGAATCCTAAGGACTCTCAGCAAATCTTCTCAGCCATCATCTTGACCTAATATGGAAGGCCACATTTGGTGTTTTTGTCGTCAGCTTTGGACACTGTCACCAACTACGGTAATCTTTATTTATGCCATTTTTGTTCTCTATACTCTTGAGGTCATACGAAGTATACGTTCACAAGTATATATATATATATATATATATATATATATATATATATATATATATATAGGGTACATGTGTATTTATCACGAATTACTGCATACGACGGCAAGCGTACAACAATAAAGGTGAGAAGATTGTAGATTATCTTAAATAAATTAAGCAGTAATGCATAGCAGGAAATGAACAAAATGTTTAGTCGATGGACGTCGAGATTCACAACGTGAGAGCCGTTGTTCCGCATTCTCCACCATATCAGAAAACGTCTGCAATCAAAAATGTCCGTTGTTCTTCAGACCCTAACTCCTCTCGAAGCAGTCTTTGTTGTCAGTGTTTTCATGCTCCAAAATCATAGACAGCAGTATATCGGTCGTTATCATTGATGCTTACCTACCGTACAACCATGAAGAAAAAACAAGCCTTGACCAGGAAGAGGAAGAAAGTCGAAAAGGAGCGGACCTAGCTATTAAAAGTGGTCAAGTCTGTTTTTAAACATTCAACATCGAGGTGCCTATACCTTGCAAACAACTACAGGTCCATAAGTGAAATTGTAGTGGACAAGTGGGTATGCGCTAGACCCTCGTCCACTAACAATTTAAAACGCCTTTCCTGTAGAACATTCGAAACGTAGTCCCAACAGGCATCGAACTAGAGAACGCAGTATGGTTTGGGAACAAATAATGTTGGGAAATGCGTAAGCAGTTAGCTCTAGCCTAATCTTGGACCAACGGCAGCAACCAAAGGGAGAAATAAAAGAGGTACGAGATAGACTGTAGTCAGCTCGGCCGCATTCAAAAGCACACCAAACAAAAAGTGCGTTGAACCTTTACGTGGGTTGAACAACGCTCGATAAGGTACAGGCTAAACGACTCTGGAAGAATGAAATAGTAGATGAGTCGTTAGGAAAAGGACAAGCATTCGCTGCGTGCAATTAGTTGCACGACTGAAGAAAGTGGCACTGAGTTCATATCAGGCCTTCCTATAGCAGGCGTACACAGAATCATGCGTACAGGAACAGACGAACAAGAAAGCGCGTTTGCAGCCGGAATCCCTAAGTCAGCCACGCGATCACCGGTCACTACAAAGGTAAGCCGTTTTCAGCAAGACAGCTTCCTTACGGCTTTCACTGCCCCGCATCATTAAGTGCACTCACTTCACAGACAACTCGGCCAAACAACGACAACATTCATTCCACCCAGACTCATACGTTGGTCACAAGGCCGCCGCTTCCAGCCCAACTCGTGACTCTCGAACAACGTATGGCGTGGTACAAATGACTTCGCATTTTTAAGACGTGTTCAAGCTAACTGGACCTGTTAGACGAGATCACCTTATTTACTGGTCAGTAGAGTCTACCCGCCCCAAGGATGCGCCGCTGTTGCTACGATGGTCAAAAAGGACACTGAACATGTTCCGTGCCATTGCGCGAAGTTTTGAAACCGTACTTGATAACCACCTTTCATTTTGATTCAGGTGGTGTGATTTGCCCGTCCAAATTATGTTTGTCTTCTTTTGTGAACCAAGTGACCTTTGTTGCTACGTTGACGTGATCGTCAGCCTTGTGCACTGCCATGATCTGGGGCTATTTTGACCAGGACTTCTGTCTTCTCAGACAAAACCATGTCAGATAAATCAAAGAGCAGTGAGACGAAAATCGTCTACACTCATAGGGTTGTATGTTGCATCACCGACCACATAGGAGTGCTTGTATAGTGGTGTACGGTCCGATGAATATACGACTGAACTATTTTATTAGCTGCGGCACTTCTGTCTTCTGTATAGGAAAGAAGAGGTTAGAAAAGGTACCCTCAAATAAAGAGCACTCCGATCGCCCAACGGTTGACCGTGACCGCCGGCGTATTATCCAATACGGTCGAGAAACCTTCGGTATCATTCAGAAGTCTGATGTAGCTTCGAACACTTCCACTGTGCGCAGCAATGTTGAGAATCAGACATCAGTGTTTTATCCATTTGCGTTTTTGGACTGGACATGCCCCTCACTTTCAAGTGGGTCAGACTGTTCAGTGGTTAGTTTTGGACAGAGTCCCCTAGGAAAACCCCATTTTCCGTTGTTTTGTGTGCCACACTTTTAAGCCAGAGGATTCGTTGTGTGGAAGCCCAAGGCAACCTTCTTATGCTGCGTAAACGACCGGGAAGTATCACTAGTTAATGTTTTGTCGACAATGCCATTATCTGTCTGTTACCATCTTCTCATTTTATCCGCTACTCTTACTCTCGAATGATACCTGCTTTCTAAAGCCAAGTCAACTGACAAACATGGGCTCTTTCAATGTTTCGCACTGCGTGACAAGTTTTTTTTTGTGATGAGTTCATTTATTCACTCCTTACAGTTGCACATATTCAAATGTTTAGGTCATGTACTAAGGATGCCAGCTAGTCGTTTGCCACACCGAGCACTGTTTGCCGACGCTGCGGCCGACTGGCGCAAGGTGCGAGGTGGACAGATGATGACCTGGCGTAGACAAATGAAATCGTTCACGAAGGGGTTGGTCACTGTAGGTCGGGTTCGTCTCCCGGGCTGGGGCCCTCGCGACTCACAGAGTCGGTGGCTTGAGACGTTAGGTGAGATGGCGGCTAATCGAGCTCAGTGGCGTGAATGTTGTTTGGCCGAGTTGTCTGTGAAGTGAGTGCACTTAATGATGCGGGGCAGTGAAAGCCGTAAGGAAGCTGTCTTGCTGATGACGCCTTACTTTCACTTACAGCTCGGCTTGTTCGTTATGGTTGTCTTGACAGACCAGTCCACTCATTTCCACTTTATTCCTCTGCTGCTGATTTCTCTTTCTTCAAACCAAGCCAGCTGATGTTCATTAACGCTTTCACTCCTCGGCAAAGTGGCTATTAAACTGCATTGACGAGCACTTTCTCAGGTCCGAAACTGGGTGTGTATTGTCACGGTAACGCGCCCTCGCGATGCTAGTTGTATAATTCACCTGAGTTCCCTTATGGATAATCCTGTGGATCAGCGATGCTTTCTTAGAGCAACCGTTGACGACGTACTCGAATCTGGCGGTCATGTTGTAGTGGGGATTACACTGAACTCTGGGAAAGAGCCACTATACCTCAGTGAATGGTCTTCTTTGTACACTCATACTTGACGCCTTGGTCATATTCTGTCGACATGTACCAGAATGACGTTAATTTGTTACATATCTAACTGATAATAGCGCAAATGCTTTGAAGAACGTCTTCTACCATGCTCTGCTCGTTCTTCTGGAACAAACTAAACATTCGAACATCATTGTGCTTGCTGGTTTTGTGAACGCTCTACTCGGTTATTTTACTTCAAAGCAGAAGCGCCTGAGTGGCATGTTTGGTGTCCGGATGTGACTCAGTAACAGAGGTGATCTACTGATTTAACAGCAGTTTCTTCAGTTCGTCGGATGGGAATGACGCCCGGGCGTTCGGGTAGGCTAGATTATTCAGTAGTGAGTACAGTTCATCATCAACAGCGATAATGAAGAAACCTGATTGGTTTCCCTTCTTCACATGAGGACGTAGTTCGAATCTTTCGACCCACTCGTCGAATTCACTCACACTAGAGTGAGAATTTAATTGCTCAGTTGCAGACAGTTCTATTCCGCGACGCCAATTTGTAATACTCGGAATTAGGGACTTCGAATAGCCCTAGAAATTGTACTCGAATTAAACCTCCCTCCCCACGTAAGTAATATGGAGAAATCCTCGTACTGGTTGAAGTAAGCGTATTTTTTAAAATTCGACTTGATTGTATTGTGTTGATCTGATCTTGACATGAACCAGCGTCAAAGTACAAAATGACAACGATACAGAAATCCCATGAAGCCTGGTTTCACACTTGAGATGACTCAGTACTCATTCGTCAAACAATTGGTGTCGAAGTTGAGATAAGCGATGAATTCAGTAGATTTTTATCACAGCTAGATATGACTGTAGATGTAAGGTGGAAACAATGAATAAGGATAAGGAAATAAGTGTAGGAAGAATATTCGATCTACGTAACATACTGTCAAGGTGGCGATAAATTCACAACCATTTGTTTTTGAGTGCATAATGGTAGTTTCATACGGTCTAGAACTGGAGCTAGTCTGGAATGCTTTAACGTGGTCTACTCTGCGACCAAATTGCTGTAAATGCTCTGTAACTGCACTCTTTGCCGTTCCACTTTCGGCATTCTGAAGTCATTCGGGGAGGTGCTCCGAAACCCGAGTTATGCAGTGCCCCACACTACCCGGCCAACGTACTGCAAATTACAGCTACAGATAAATGCCTAAATAATGTTTGATTTGGCAAGTGTATGCACCGGATATTTTCTGGGAGTTGATAGGATGTGATTTGTGCGGTGTAGCACAATTAGCTTGGCTGACTTATAAGTGAGATTTAGTACTGCTTTCATTCTTTGTCCTATGAAGACTGCTACGTCCTCTCCTTTGTATTATGGGGCTATAAACACAGGTTTCCGCGGTACTGTTGTCAGGGCTGATCGAGCGTCGAGTAGCTTAGAATGCCTTGTAGATAAAACGAATTGGATATCCATTTTGGATGAGAGTCCGTTGGAATAAATCAAGCTCCTCAGAATTATGCTTATCGGAACAGATTTTACAAATTCCATGACAGTTTCCCCACGAGCCCGCGTTTGTATGCAACTGATGCAAAGTTTTTAAGGTACAATAACTAAATAGTCCACGTCTTCTTTCGGGGAATGCTTCTAAAGAGAGGTCCATCTTCACGTCTAATGAGTCTGACGTCCAGAAAAGATATATGATTTTCCTCCTCCTCCTCCTCCTCCTCCTCCTCCTCCATTACAACGAAAGTTTAATATTAGGATGCAGGCGGTTAAGATGTGTACACATAGTTTCTATTTGGTTACGCGATTCATACACTTCAACTATGTCGTCAACGTACCTTTCGTATAAATATGCCGAACTGACAGTGTTTTGTGCTTGTTTCTCAAGCGAAGCCATAAAGCTATTGGCTACTACAGGTGCAAGAGGACTACCCGTGACCACACCATCTACCTGGCGATAAATCATGTGTGAAAAAGATGTTTCACGAATTTACATCTTGTCGCAACAATTTGACAGATGAGCTGAGAACTTTGAGGAAAAGTTCAATTGACCTGAGCTAACTCATCCAGCTGTGATTGATGGAGACTGTCTGATTAGTTATATAATTCCAGACAATCCTCCGTTGGAAACCGGAATGGCCTTGGAGCCTAAAATGTTGAAACGTAATAAAGCCCCAGTTTCGGGCTCTCCTTCTCTAGCACTTTTCAAAGATGGCGGTAAAAGATTGTTGTTTGAACTGACCTCAATCCTCCGTTCTGTACGAAAGACTGAAGAGGTGTCTAATTATTGGGGCTTACCCATTTTCAAAAAAGTGCCAGGACTTTGTGCGACTACCACTAGGGTATTACCCGCGTTTCTGTCGCATCCAGGATGCTCACGGGTCTTATAATGCGATGGCTCCTGAAACACAGAGGGAATCAAACAAGAGGAGAACAGACAAGTTTCCGAATCGGCCGCGGATATGTTGCTCACATCTTTTTTGTGTGACAAACACTGGAGAATCAACACTGCTCTCAGCCAACGGTCATGGTATTTTTGGACCTATATGTTGCTTTTGACTCGGCTGCCCGACACTCTCTCAGCGAAGTTTGTTAGTTTATTAAAGTCGCTGTATGCCCGCTCTGAGTGCGGAGTGCACAGTTGTGGGCAGCTATCTCGAACGTTCTCCACACTAATTGACCTTTGACCTGAGTGTCCGATCTCCCTCTTCCTTTTCAACTTTATGATGAATGGTATTGTGGGAGGAGCACTCAGAGATTTTAAGGATCTCAGAGTGCGGTCTCTGTCAGGAAGTGAATTGACCGGTTTATTTAGTTCTGTCGCAAAAACCATGCAGATCATCTTAATCCGTATGGTATGCACCTTGCATCTTCAAAGTGTAAAGCATTGTTACATTGTTGGGTTGGTCATGGCCCTCTCCTTGTTATCGTTGGTAGGCTGCTGCAGACTGTCGATCACTCCATCTACCTGGGTACTGTCATCTTGTTAGCTTGTGAAGTTACTGTAGAGATGTGCGTGAAGGTAGCGAAATTCACGTAGTGCGTTCTCCAAATTTCTTCACTTGTGTCGTCGCGAAGACGTCCGTCTATCGATTTAAGACGGGGTTTGCAGTATGTGTGCATGCCCTCAGTTTTTCATTATGACACGGTCCATCTAGACTCTCGGTCTTCGTTCACCGTTGTCTCCGCCATTTGGTTTGTATCAAATGGGCACTTATTTGTGAAGCGTGGAAGTTCACGACCGATAACCTAGATAGTGAGAGTGCTGTTGGGTCACATACTTCATATGCCTCCCGAGCGCCCGCTGCGCTGTGGATTGTTCATTGTGTTCACTGGTGGTTGGAAGAAACTGTAAAACAGTCTTGACTTTTCCGTTGAGCATGGTTGGTAGGTGCCGTCTGCTTGATTTGGGAGTTCGCGACCATCAACAACGCTGGTCAGAAACACTCTTTGGCATGACATTGTGTCGCATAAAGGATCCTTAAAACCTGGACCAAGGAGCGCATCTAAAGGTCGTTGAGAGTTGCACTGACTAACCCGCCAATGAGTGACACTCAGCGAGGACGAAACGCCGCTTCATCCATTGCAAGGCACTTATCGACTACAGGTCACAGTGTCAATATCGCATCTTCGTTTAAGGTCTTGATGAACGCTCACAGCTCACAAATTCTCAAGTATATTGAAGCATTGTTGATCAGCCGTCGACAGCCGGTCCTATGCGCACAAAAACAACTGACTGTCAACCTTTGTTTACCGTGGGTTTAGCCGTGAGTACCAATCACGATCCAGCCCGATTTGTACTTTTGGCCGTTTCATTTAAGTCTTGTTGGTTTTGTTTTCATGCTAGTCACACGTTTACGACTGATGAGAGTGTGCGAAATGAATTCGTCGTAATTTGTGTCTTCTGATTATTCTATTCAAATGACTAAAAGGGACTCAATGTTTCAAACCTTCAGTGATCGTTTGAATTAGAAGAGATGCATCAGTGTATTACATTCTATTCAAATGAACTAAAAGAAACTATACATCTACACTATATGCATTCTACTGTTTGTATCATTAACTCAATCTGGGGGCCGTAAATTGTCAGTGTGCCTGCCAGTGGTTCGGTAACATTGTGAGACCGTGACAATCACGAGCTGTGAAAGTTTTTGCCGCCGAGCTGGGTGAGGTTGAGGATTTTCGCTTGCTCGGTTAAGTATTGTGTGGCCTTTCCCGTGGGTTGTTGGGGACGCTGCGGCCTGTTACAGTCAATGGCTTGCCTGTGCTACTGAGAATGTTTATTCTTTTTCAAACGGATTTTTGTTGTGTTGTTTGCACTTTGTGCATTCATGTTTATTGATGGATTCGGCACTTCTTGGACTAGTCTGTGGGGGAATGGTAGTCTGAGCTATAAAACCAGTGGACGCTGCCCAATGCTGAAAATACGTGCAGCCACGGACGCTGTAGAAGGTGTTGTTATCTTGGTCTTGATTATTTGTGCTTAGAAATGGGAGTCCTACGGATTAAATCGTTTACTTTGGGCTCTTATTGTTATACTGCTGCTGACCTTTCCTCGTATAGTTGTATGACGGCCGAGCATCGATGCTAACCACTGATATATTGCTGTGGATGATAGTGTTGGTTCTAACCGTTTACGTATGTATGCATTGTCTCATCCAGAATATGCTGCAGCAGGCAACCAGTTGTGATCAGTACGAAACGGTTATGCGTCTTGCTCAGCTCTGCCTTCCCTACGTGAGTCTTGACCCGCGTTGGTGCTCGTTGGGCGATTCTTTGGTCACGACCGGGCTTCAGATTGTCGATTCACACTTGACTGTCAATGAGGGAACCCTCGATCCTGACATGGTTGTTTTCTGTACACGCGTCCTGTGTCTCTTGGTGCGGTGCGCTGTGTACGGTACCAGTCATTCACTCGGTTCCTCCTCGTAAGTATTTTGCTTTCTGTTGATTATTTTTAGATTGGGCAGAATGTTTACAGTCGTGGTTGTTTGGCTGACACACTGAGCTAATTGGCAGTTCTTCCTTGGCGTTATATCGTCGGCTACTGTAGATCCTCCCAGAATGCTCTTGAAACGGACTTCATTTTCACTAAAGTCGGGGTGATCAGTAAAGGACTTGAAATGCAGTCGGCAATTCCGTTTTTGTGTGGTTGCGTCACACTTTTGTCGCGCATACTTCATATCACTTGAATCAATCACAACTTCGTAATATTCCGTACAAATACTCGCGGTTAAGAAATCCTGTTTTGGTGCTAAGAATGGAAGGGACGAGACTTAGTTTTGTGAAAAAGTGCATTCCTAAACCTAAACATTGTAGGCTGCTACATCTTATAAATTTACAAGTGAGCTGTGGCTGGCAGTAAAGCAACAAAAACGTGAACATGCCTCCTCATCGAAAAAATACTGATACATTTGTGCCGGACAATGCTTTTATATGCATAGAGGTATACGTACTTAACCGTGTGAACTATGTGTTTTATTGTCCCTTCAGGTTAAGACTTGGATGTTCACCCCAGTCGCCACTGACAGTGGAGCCGAATTAACTTCCGTTCGTTTATCTCACCTGCTGTTCGTACTGCTTCAGTACTGGTTTCCACTTTCTTCAAATGACAAGCGCTGTTTGGCCACCGATCCGGAGGGTTGTCTTGCCAGCGGAGGCTCGTCTGGTACTGATGGCCTGTCATATTCCTCTCCTTCAGCGACAGCACATATCACCAGTGCATTGGCTATTTGGGATGCAGATTCACAGGCCAGAGAGTTGGTCAAATTGAACGTGCCAACTTTACTCGGATTTCAGGGCTCCGAACTACAAATCCACATGTTTCAGCCTTGTCGTCAGCTCGTTGAACTGTTGGTTACCCTGATGGTCCGGGAGTTTGGGGACGAAACACGGACTTTGTTGTTCCACGTCGTTACGGTAGGTTACATTGCACACGACCCTCCCCCTCAGTTTTGGCTCTACTATATATCTGCTAGTAACTGGACTCTGATTACCCGGCTCTCTGTCAGATACGGAGAGTATTATTCAGTCTACCTAAACTTTTATGACATTTTCCAAACGCTCGGACAACGATTAAAGAAGTGTTGAGGAATTTAGCGTTTATGGAGTCATACTATTTATTCAAACTTCATTACCTTGCTGAGTACTTTAGTGAACCTTCCTAATTTCTTTTTATAGTCCAAACACCAGAATAGCCGTAATTGACACCTCCAACTTCGTATGTTCTGTCGACATTACGTACACTTGGTTGTTTTTGGTCATCGATTATACTCTGATACTCCGCCGTTCAATCGCCCTCTCTTAACCGCTTGCAAATTGAACGCTACCACCTGACATTACATCACAATGCAATGGCTCAGCTAAGAGATACTAATATGAATAATCCAGACACCTCTGATTTTGGGCTTCATACATTGTGACCAGTGATAATACCTGTGGACCTTTTTCAAAAATGAGTGCCTTGGCATTTGACCCTAGACAGGTAGCAGCAGGTGTGTGCAAGAATCCTAAGGACTCTCAGCAAATCTTCTCAGCCATCATCTTGACCTAATATGGAAGGCCACATTTGGTGTTTTTGTCGTCAGCTTTGGACACTGTCACCAACTACGGTAATCTTTATTTATGCCATTTTTGTTCTCTATACTCTTGAGGTCATACGAAGTATACGTTCACAAGTATATATATATATATATATATATATATATATATATATAGGGTACATGTGTATTTATCACGAATTACTGCATACGACGGCAAGCGTACAACAATAAAGGTGAGAAGATTGTAGATTATCTTAAATAAATTAAGCAGTAATGCATAGCAGGAAATGAACAAAATGTTTAGTCGATGGACGTCGAGATTCACAACGTGAGAGCCGTTGTTCCGCATTCTCCACCATATCAGAAAACGTCTGCAATCAAAAATGTCCGTTGTTCTTCAGACCCTAACTCCTCTCGAAGCAGTCTTTGTTGTCAGTGTTTTCATGCTCCAAAATCATAGACAGCAGTATATCGGTCGTTATCATTGATGCTTACCTACCGTACAACCATGAAGAAAAAACAAGCCTTGACCAGGAAGAGGAAGAAAGTCGAAAAGGAGCGGACCTAGCTATTAAAAATGGTCAAGTCTGTTTTTAAACATTCAACATCGAGGTGCCTATACCTTGCAAACAACTACAGGTCCATAAGTGAAATTGTAGTGGATAAGTCGGTATGCGCTCGACCCTCGTCCACCAGCAAGATAAAACGCCTTTCCTGATGAACAGTCGAAACGTAGTATCAACAGGCCTAGAACTAAAAAACGCAGTATGGTTTGGGAACAAATAATGTTGGGAAATGCGTAAGCAGTTAGCTCTAGCCTAATCTTGGACCAACGGCAGCAACCAAAGGGAGAAATAAAAGAGGTACGAGATAGACTGTAGTCAGCTCGGCCGCATTCAAAAGCACACCAAAAAAAAGTGCGTTGAACCTTTACGTGGGTTGAACAACGCTCGATAAGGTACAGGCTAAACGACTCTGGAGAATGAAATAATAGATGATTCGTTAGGAAAAGGGCAAGCATTCGCTGCGTGCAATTAGTTGCACGACTGAAGAAAGTGGCACTGAGTTCATATCAGGCCTCTGTTGCAAACGTACACAGAATAATGCGTACAGGACAGACGAACAAGAAAGCGCGTTTGCAGCCGGAATCCCTAAGTCAGCCACGCGATCACCGGTCACTACAAAGGTAAGCCGTTTTCAGCAAGACACCTTCCTTACTGCTTTCACTGCCCCGCGTCATTAGGTGCACTCAGTTCACAGACAACTGGGTCAAACAAAGACAATATTCATTCCACCCAGACTCGTACGTTGGTCACAAGGCC
>LOND01004614.1:7421-17713 GCA_014220965.1 Paragonimus kellicotti
CAATCGCAAGGTTTCAACAATACATTTCTGCAGCGCAAAAGTGCATTGGTCGATCAGATTGCCAACTCCTCAGCCATGAACCGAATTTAAGCATTCACGATCCTCGATAAACTGTACTTGACATAGGCCGAAAATTGCAGTCAACACTGATACGCATATAGCTTTCGATCAAACTGCAGCTGCTACTTTCAATTAGGAGTGTTGATCGATTTGTAGGCAATCGAAAATAGTCGAAATGCCCGTCCTCCCTGTGACGTCTGTATAAAAAAGACCGGCATCTACGATGACCAGTTAAAAACACGACAAAGGGGCTACGCTCGATGACGTGACAGACAACGACAGCAGGAAATGTGAGTAGGAATCCGACCTCGCCCATCGCCAGGCCTGTCACGGAAACGGGTCATGTTGTTGACACAGCCAACGTGTTACTGTGCTGGCGGACCCCCCCCCCACCTCACACCACACAGAACTGATCGCGTTCTCTCAAACAATGGCAATCAACACGCGCTGTTTCCTACAGAAGCGGATGCGCTGGAGAAGCTTTCCACAATTCTCTAAAGGCAACAATACTGATGAAACACCCGTTGAATTGAGGACATTCGAGGTTACAAATCAGTCGTCGTGATAATCCTCAGCGAATACGGAGACTACGACAGACATGCAAGCGTGACACGATTGGAGGCACAGAACGCTTTATGGTATAGCTCATCCTGATCTTGACAGGTATTGACTAGGTTGACTAAATGATTTCTCTATTTCCTGATCCTGCCTGTGCAACATTGTGATGAACTCAACTAAATGCGTGAACCATCGTCCAGCAAGGAGATCACGAGCGGCTTTTGAATTGAATGTGAATGACATTATTTAATGAGCCTCTGGAATCTAATATGCTTGAGCCAGCTCTACGGACATAGAATCACTACATGAAGTTGTTCAATCGTCTGTTCTGCCAATCTCACCGTTTGAAGACAAATACTCAGCTCACGTGTGCACACACACACGTTCGATTGAGAAACAAACGCGGTTAAATCATACTTTGTTCCCCGACCACAAGTATTATGGTAGCTACAGTCATCCTGATAGACGGTAAGCGTAGCAAATTGATTTGAATGCACACCACGCAGGCGAAACAATCCAAATGTGACAATATAAACCTAACGGAGAGCTTCACTTTCAAGTGCGCAGCTTACGTTGGGCATGCTTTGTAAGGGCATCTATTCCCGTTGGCATTCACGGATTGACAGCTTTACTTGAGTTGACTTCATGTAAGACAGTAAAAATCTGTTTGTTTCTTTCGGTGGAAAGTACGCAAACGGTTGAGTGTCCAAAAACGTAATTGTCTGTTGGATGGACAGCCATTTCTCCGTCACGGCTAACTGCATAGTGTCCATCAGGTAATGGCCAATCAAGGTGCCTCAAATTGCTTTTAAAACTTCGCCAATCACTTGATCAGTATACGGAATGGGAAGATGGACATGCCCAATGTAGACATTAATGGAACTCAAAGTTTATGGATTACCGGGAACTAAAACAGCTACACTGTCTGACAATCTGTAGGTTTTAAGCCTTTAAACGTAAAGACGTACATAGAATCAACTTCAAATAAAAATCATGATCCCCTCCAACTGACCTAGACAGATGAAAAACGGTTGATTAGAACACACTGAAATTTGAATAATGTGTCAAATGGAAGTTGAGTAAGCAAGTGAAACTAGAACTAGTCAGACCACTGCCATCTTGAATGTTTACTGTTTAGTCTTCCGGATGGTATCAGTTACAGTTGGTTCGCTTGAATACTGTACGTTCATCAGTGTGCTGATAAAACTGGCAACAGTTGAATACAGCGTGTCCGAGTATTTGACTAGGTATTCTGTTTTCTTTACATAGATAAAAGTTCCAACGTATATGATACAGTGACTCTCCAGGTCACTATATAACTACCGTCACACGTTTGTCTACCGTAGTCATCGGGTTATTTAATCGTCGTCAGTAATAGTTCCAACCGTCCACATAATTCTAACATTTTTTTTTGTCCGGGAAGGCCACTTTGTGCCAGCGTTCTGTCCAAGTGCTATGATCTTCAGCCCAACCTAGTCAATGCGCTTTTCGATGGCTCTATTTATCGGCCATATTCTCTGAAATTTCTGATCAGCAGGTTATTTCTTGCTCCTCACAACTTTAGGGAGTGTACTACTTAAAATCCTTACTAACAAACCTCGTTTAAAAATGTTTACGCTACTACTCCTCATGGATGTTTCATTTAATGCGTAAAGTGTATGGCTATTTCTCCTTCAGGTTCGTTTCTTACAGCCGCTTTTATGAACCGTCACGTGGTTGTTCACTACGGTTTCTGATTCATACACGCGTCATCCAATTCCTGTGTTGCCAAAAGATATTACAACGCTGAACTCTTATCTCCCATAAAAACTGTCAATGTTACCTTCGAGGCATTCGTGTCCGACTAAAATAAATGTGGTTTGTCGACTTTTAGTGGAAGCTGTCCTATACCTGCTGGTTTATCGATCAGTGTTGACGACCACTCCAAGTTCAACACAATTCAACGTTTCAATTTCATCCAGATTTGAAGAGACGTCACACACGGTGACCTTATTGTTCGATCCTGTTAGCTCTTTTCCATTAATGTTTTATATTTTACTGTAACATTTCTTCGTGAAACGTCATTCGTTTTTGCTGTCTTAAGTAAAAGTCTGGATTATTGACACGTTATAATTTTCATATATAATTCGCATTTACCTTATGTAATTGTAAAAGCCTGATGAGAATTACCGAAAACAGCTGTTTGCAAAATTGACTTCTTATGAATTCTACGGGAATCTGGAGAAGACAAATGTTTGAAGCCAATGAATACAGATTTCTCTTTATGTCGACAGAGTGTCGTTCAACCCCCGTGCGTTGACCACATCACATTTGTCCCCAACCTCTACCGTTTATCTGAGACATGTTGCCTTATTTTCAGTGTTGATACATTGTTTCCACAAGACAATCGCCGGTCGTTAGAACACGCACTTTCAGCTACCCTCTCTTCACTTTCCATTTTTACACCTTGATGGTCACCTTAAAGTGACCTTACCACTTCACACATTGCTGCGGAATCCCTGTTCGACAGCTTCCAGCTTATTTGCTATTTTCATTAACGTCTAAGACGTTCGGTACCATTTCTCAACACTCAATCGTTAGATCGTCCCGGACATTCGATTTCCTTCCATCTCCAGCACATTGCTTCGCTGATTCTTCCCGATACGCATCAGCCACGACCGAGGACCCGTCTGGGTGTGGTGTTCTCCAGGATTATCCGTTATTATGTATGCCATTCATCGTAACGATGATTGAAATGCTAGCTTTATCGAAGCGTAAGCTTAACTATCAGTCGTTGGTTTTACTTACTCTGAAGATTTGATCATCTTGGCGGAGAGTTCGACGCGTTTCTTGAATAAACTTGTAGGAGCATCCAGTGCCATGAGGTTAGCCTGATTGCGAGTAAGTGTTCGGAGGACGAAGTTCATGGTCATTCACAACCATCATAAACTTAACACGGCAGCTTTCACTAAAGAAGTCATTCAATTCAGCCTTGACACACTCCACTAATTGAATGTCTCTGACACAGCGATCTACTTAAGCTTTCACTCAGCAGCGAACGCAACTTCGTATGACGCAGGATAAAATTATCCAAGGATCTATAATACCGCTTTAGCGCGTCTACCTTCTGTTACAACATCTGATTTCAAAATTAAATCACTCGTTAGTTCTGAACCGAGTCCATTGCATTACACAAGGATATCGACGATACACACCGTTAATCTGTTCGACAGTGGTTTCGACCTCCGCAGGACACTTCAGTCCATACTCGTATCGGTGAACTGAGCCTCGCGAATTTAATCACCACAATTCCCGTTTCACCAGAATCACATTTGAAGAATGCCTTGCCGTTAATTCCCAATCATATAAAACGTGACCGGAGACTATTTGTTCACTTCATAGTGATAAATATCGACGCTGCGGTTCGCGGTCGGGTGTGACAGTGATGAACAAAGAAGAACTCATAATGTATGGATAGACAAGCTTCGCCGTATGCCCTGTGGCTATTATCTTAAAGAAATGGTCTGTTCTCCGATCGTCGGTTACTCTATCCAGTTCCAGCACATCCTAGAATCTTCTTTCCTGTTTTTTTTTTAACTTCAGTACGACATTATATACTAGGATTTGAAATTCACAAAGTGACCATTCTTCTCTTCTTTGGCAACTGCAGTCGACTAGAAAGCTTCTTATATTCTTCAGTCTTGGTGAATCACATATGATGTGCGTTATGCGTGGCACACCCGCGTTGCCGGGGGATCTGTTGAGGAATTTCCGCTTTCTCGACTGTGCAGTCTACGAGGGTCTACTAATACCAACATCAGTTTCATTCGCCAAGCTCGATGTTTTTGCAGTTCTTGAGGGCAAAGCTCTTTTCGTCGACACCTGCGTAATTGATTATCGAAGCCAGGCTGTCTGTGCTGTCAAGGTTGGAAAGTGCGGGACCGGCCATCACGATGCTGCCTTTGAGTCGAGCTTCCATGTTATGTACTGTCCTGTGGACTCATGCTCCTGTGAACCGTGGAGTAGTTTACCCTTCTCTGTGTGATAACATTGTTTGACTGGGAATGGCCACTTAAGCGTTCACTGATCGCTGTCAGACTGTAGTCGGTTCCCCAGACTTCGACACGTTTGTGTGGTAAAATTGGCGTCGAGTGGTACCTCTTTCGTGAATGATGGTTTACCATGTAAGAACATTTTTCCATCCCGGCACGTGAGCCTTGACTGCAATGGCACTCCAGTGACCTGGAAAGCTACTGGTTTTGTGAAACTTTATTTAAATTTTATCTTCTGTTTTAACACGTTCAACGGAATTTTTTGCTGGATGATTAATATCTGTTTTTACTGCTGGAGGGATTCATCTGTTTGGCGTTGTATATCTTTCGGCGCTGTGTGTATGACAACTAATATGTTAAAAGTATTTCCCGTTTATTTTTCTTACTTGTGTTAACGTTGTTTGCTCTGTGTTTGAAAGATGTGTGTATAGTTTGGTTTTCAAGATGAACGTTTGTAATAGGGCTTCGGTTAATGTAAATTAAACGTCACTCACGATTTCTGTGTGCTTTTGCGTTCACGTTGACCTATCAGCCAGCCTCTTTCGAAAAGAAGCACCACATTAGAGTTCCTCCTTTATCGGTGCACGTCAGTAATGCACATCCTTGCCACAACCGGACTTGAGCTCAGGCTCACGTTTTCACAGAGTAGCCATGTTGACAACTATTCAATTTGCCTAACATTAGGCACGCCTAACTATCATATCTGTGCGCCCTACTGCATCTGCTTGTGAGTAGTCTTTAGATTGTCCGATGATCTATGACATGAGCGAACCGTGTGCCTAGCACCGCTTTTCCGAAGGGCTTATGTTATCGAAAGTGGTCTTGTTTTTGCTTCCGTTGTTTCTCGTAGCACGTTCGTACCAACTAAAATGTAACTTTTTGAAGGACACTGTAGACTAGTTCTGGTCTGTTTCCCTATTACGAGGCATTTATCTGCAGGTTAGGTGAAATATTTTTTTTATAGCTGTGTATAAGAGACCATCGTTAAAGAGTGCGGTAAGATCGCCAACCAGACATGTTGTTATTGTCGAGGCTTCTGCTTAACCTCTTACCGTTAGTATTGTAGAGCTGACGGTTGTGGGTCAATTTCTATACGACTTCTAATGTGAATTACTGGTATTACAGCTTTGCACACATTTCTGTAACATACAAGCCGGCCGTTCTTAATTGATTATCCGCTACACTCGTGGAATAACCTTTGAACAACGTGGAGACACCGGGGGACAGCGTTCTTTCGAAGTAAGTGTTCCAACAATAGTCCTGTAAAAGGAGGTAACACGAACAAACATCAGCCAGAGGACCAGTAAGCCATGCACACGATTACACAAACGAAAACCAAAATGGCGCTAACAACACGACAGCACGCTCTGTTACACGATTCAAATTCAATCCATGCGCGCTTGCTAGTTTCGATTGTACCTAACACTTTCTCCATGAATCAGTTACTAATACACGGTATTTCTTGTTCACGTTTTGCATTTCTGGTAGACTAAAGGAACTACCATTTGACACATTATTCAAATTTCAGTGTGTTCTAATCAACCGTTTTTCATCTGTCTAGGTCAGTTGGAGGGGATCATGATTTTTATTTGAAGTTGATTCTATGTACGTCTTTACGTTTAAAGGCTTAAAACCTACAGATTGTCAGACAGTGTAGCTGTTTTAGTTCCCGGTAATCCATAACTTTGAGTTCCATTAATGTCTACATTGGGCATGTCCATCTTCCCATTCCGTATACTGATCAAGTGATTGGCGAAGTTTTAAAAGCAATTTGAGGCACCTTGATTGGCCATTACCTGATGGACACTATGCAGTTAGCCGTGACGGAGAAATGGCTGTCCATCCAACAGACAATTACGTTTTTGGACACTCAACCGTTTGCGTACTTTCCACCGAAAGAAACAAACAGATTTTTACTGTCTTACATGAAGTCAACTCAAGTAAAGCTGTCAATCCGTGAATGCCAACGGGAATAGATGCCCTTACAAAGCATGCCCAACGTAAGCTGCGCACTTGAAAGTGAAGCTCTCCGTTAGGTTTATATTGTCACATTTGGATTGTTCGCCTGCGTGGTGTGCATTCAAATCAATTTGCTACGCTTACCGTCTATCAGGATGACTGTAGCTACCATAATACTTGTGGTCGGGGAACAAAGTATGATTTAATCCGCGTTTGTTTCTCAATCGAACGTGTGTGTGTGCACACGTGAGCTGAGTATTTGTCTTCAAACGGTGAGATTGGCAGAACAGACGATTGAACAACTTCATGTAGTGATTCTATGTCCGTAGAGCTGGCTCAAGCATATTAGATTCCAGAGGCTCATTAAATAATGTCATTCACATTCAATTCAAAAGCCGCTCGTGATCTCCTTGCTGGACGATGGTTCACGCATTTAGTTGAGTTCATCACAATGTTGCACAGGCAGGATCAGGAAATAGAGAAATCATTTAGTCAACCTAGTCAATACCTGTCAAGATCAGGATGAGCTATACCATAAAGCGTTCTGTGCCTCCAATCGTGTCACGCTTGCATGTCTGTCGTAGTCTCCGTATTCGCTGAGGATTATCACGACGACTGATTTGTAACCTCGAATGTCCTCAATTCAACGGGTGTTTCATCAGTATTGTTGCCTTTAGAGAATTGTGGAAAGCTTCTCCAGCGCATCCGCTTCTGTAGGAAACAGCGCGTGTTGATTGCCATTGTTTGAGAGAACGCGATCAGTCCTGTGTGTGTGTGTGGGGGGGGGGTCCGCCAGCACAGTAACACGTTGGCTGTGTCAACAACATGACCCGTTTCCGTGACAGGCCTGGCGATGGGCGAGGTCGGATTCCTACTCACATTTCCTGCTGTCGTTGTCTGTCACGTCATCGAGCGTAGCCCCTTTGTCGTGTTTTTAACTGGTCATCGTAGATGCCGGTCTTTTTTATACAGACGTCACAGGGAGGACGGGCATTTCGACTATTTTCGATTGCCTACAAATCGATCAACACTCCTAATTGAAAGTAGCAGCTGCAGTTTGATCGAAAGCTATATGCGTATCAGTGTTGACTGCAATTTTCGGCCTATGTCAAGTACAGTTTATCGAGGATCGTGAATGCTTAAATTCGGTTCATGGCTGAGGAGTTGGCAATCTGATCGACCAATGCACTTTTGCGCTGCAGAAATGTATTGTTGAAACCTTGCGATTGTCGTGGCCCACAACCAGGTCGTTGACCAGTCAGTTTTCCACGGTCTCATTTACGTCACAATTGTAGCGCAGTTTTATCAAAGCTATTTCCAATAGTACCAACCACGTCTAATTTCATTTGGGCTCATAAATTCTTATTACACTTGTTACCTCGACTGTACTCGCCCATATGAATGTCATGTTTTTCGCCAGATGGTTGACAACGGCGGACGAGTTTTTTTTGCCACAGTGTTGTAGAATTACTCAGCTTTCCAACCATGTGCTTTTAGTCAAATCTAAGTGAAGCAGTATGAATACCTCGAGAAAAGTCCGAAATCTGAGGAGTGCTGTTGAGCAGAAGTTTCGATGTAAATTTTTCGCAAGGAGTGGGAAACTAAGAAGTAATAGAATTAATGGGATATCCGCTGCAACTTGATTAATGCAATGTAGTCGTAACAAACATGTCAACTCTTTGGACCGGATGAACACAACAAGTGGCGAAGCACACGCGCTTCACGAAAGTGGACGGTTGATTTCTATGGAATAGGAGGGTGAAAATGATTTTTCATTGCAACCGTCTTTTCCATTAAACTCCGACGTCACCATCTTTAGTCCGAGTAGCACTTAGATATTTGAAAGAAATGTTAAGACACAACTGCCGTTGCCCCTAACTCTTTAATATAAACACTCTCGAACGGTATTTGGGGAAGTGCGTATTTTACTCCGAACCGTAACTTGCATTTATCTGGTCTGTGGATCACGACGCTATTTTATGTGTAAACAAACGTAGTTCCTGTTTCCCAGCCGAAACTGCAATCGATTGTTCACATAAAGTTGATAATCTCAGAGAGTAACATTCGTACTAGGTCGCATCATAATTGACCACCAGATTGAAGCTTAACATTCACAAGTACTTTCATCTCTCTGCTTACTCCTGATTAGCGTCTATCGCTAGTTGTGCATCTTCAATCTCGGTGTTCGCTGCTCAAGTGTCATTGGTTGACCGGTGCACCAATCACAACACAACAATGTGCTTAGCCAATCAAAATAAGCGCACGATGCTGTTAAAGTGTTTACAGTGGCTGTAACACCTGCAGTTGTTATTGCATTACATTGATGCCCCTAGTCGTGCGTCGTGACTCAGAGAGTAACTTTTCTTTCGAAGCTTTCTCTAACAAATGTACAACTTTCTGCAACGCCCCAAAAGACCGTGCATTCTCTCGGACTACGACCTCATCCTTTTCAACTGACTACAGTGAACAAACGGTGAACTTTCCCTGTTACGTGCCATGCGAACATACCTGCAGTCACATATTCTTTTTTCGCCCTGATCAGGTAGATTGTATCTGTGAGGTTCTTTATCACCGTCGCGACACATTTCGCCTTCGAACGTTTTTAGGCACCCTGCCACAAAACTGCCCGCTATATTGGGATAAGGAAGGTGTTCAAAAAGCCAAAGCATTACTCTGTTTCTTGGACGGTTGCTGGGACGAACTGTATCACGTGCTGGAAAATTTTAACTTCAGTCCTCATTGTCACACGGAACTGCAACAGCTGTGGTTTCAAGGCCATTACATGGAGGCAGAGCAATCGAGAGGCCATTCTTTAGGTGCGGTAGGAAAATATAGAATTCGTAGAAAGTACCCGTGGCCAAAAACTATTTGGGATGGTGATGAGGTTAATTACTGTTTCAAATCGAAAACGCGAAGCTTACTGCGTGCATGGTTTCGAGAAAATCCATATCCATCTCAAAAGAGGAAAAAAGAGTTCGCAATGCTGATCGGTCTCACCTCAACACAAGTGTCCAACTGGTTTAAAAACCAACGACAGCGAAGCCGAACTAATCGAAAATCTCTTGGTTAGTCTGGGTTTTCTTTGTTATGTTTTCACAAACGGTACTTGGCGCATTCTTGTTAGGTTGTATTCTTCTGTTAAGCGTAACTAAAACAAGAAATTCTGACCTCTACTTTGGTAGTGTGTGACTAGAACTGGTCCCCAAAAAGTCTGGTGTGCAGTAATCAGATTTGAATCAACATCCCTCCCAAGAAAGCGAATGACCTAACTCTCGACGTTTTTGACCGTCTGGTTACACTAATAAGCAGTTTGACTGGTTTCTTAGCAAAGAAGAAGTCCAATTGTAAAAACCAGCCAAACCCCAGATTTTTCGTAGTTGGGTATCTTTCATATCTGGTTATGTGATAGCCATAATAACTTTGTAAGAAAATGTACAGTTCTGTTATTTTCGCTGCTTAATTCACATACTGTGTTGCATAGTCAATTCTGGCCTTTCCCTATGGATTTTAAATGTGTGAACTTGTAATGCTAACTGGATTTTGTTATAAAGGGGTTCAAGTTATCACCGAATAGCGGGAATGGTCATAAAGTGACCGTTACATGAACTTTAAAATTACTCGTGTTTCTTTCATTGGGTTGAAAAGGATGTGTGACCTCCAGTTCCTTCCGAAATTTCATAGCAG
>LOND01004614.1:25155-39217 GCA_014220965.1 Paragonimus kellicotti
CGACACCAGAAGAAGGATGACTATTCTCGTCACGTGGAGCCCGTAACATGGTTTTACCAAACAACGTTGAACAGTTACGTCATGCGTCTCGTCATTTGTCTGGCTCACACAGTTCAGTGTGTTCAGAGAATCCAGGATAACACCGAGACTATTAGACTCGATACTTTCTATACCAACAATAATCAGTTTGCGTCTATTTAGGCGCCAATGAATGGACTGTTGTCCCGCTGACACAACGTGTGATCTATGGGTTTGAGGTGATTCCGCCCCTGACATGCATCCCCCTACTTACGGACGTTGAAGTGGTCTCTTTCGAAAAAATTCGTCATATGCCTATTTTTACCGCTCGCAGGGCAGACAGCATTTCCAAAGCGGCATGCAGATCTGAGATGGAATTATCCGGAGGACGGATACCGGCTGATTGATTTTGTGACATTATGACATCTTTGAGCAAAGAATTCAACTTTGTTAGTATGGTGGGCGTTTTTCGGAAATTTTCAGACTAAAGTAGACGAGTGCTTCGTTTTGACCGTCGCCACATCGTCCCTCGGTTCGGGGCTCTTGCTGGCATCCCTAAACGAAAACCCTTTGGTTATAATTTTGCATTGCTAATGCCAAAAATCAGTCGGTCTGCCTATTTTCTAACTGTAGAATAACATGTCCGCAGGATGTTTTTAGACTACTTATCGACGTGTTGAAATTCGCTCGCTTTGTTGGTTAGAAACTTGTCAGTAACATATAGTAGGAGCTTCCTCGTTTCCGTACAGGGAGGTTCGGATGGAGATCTCAGCAATGCAAAGTTCTACATCGTGGGGCTGAATCACGTTCCCCAGTAGTAAGGAATTAGACGGGCTGGTTATCCCACTTGACACACTTCCGCATAATGTACCACAGCCCTAAACGTTCTACCCACCTCTTAGTCTAGATAGGGTTGCTCTGCAAGTTTGACTGTTAGACTACGGAAAGCTCTACTCTGTAACTGATTTGTAGCATTCTACTTCAGAACATGACTGAAATACTAAACACTGATTTACTTTCGGATCACGCACCCGGAGTTGACCGATGCTGTGCAGGCCGAAATTGTGACAGCTAGAATACAAAATTCCCGTTGAACTTAGCTGGTATTAAGTAGGTCAAACTAGTGAATACAAATTATATTACCAGCCATCGCAATGTTACTGGTGATGACGATGACGCTGATTGAAGAGCGTAATCTGTTAGAAGCTCACCACACAGCTGCAGTACACGACATTTCGGTTATCTCTTTGGGTCAGTAATTCAGATTGCCGATTGGATAAATTTTTGTGTCGCGTTCTGGACAGTAATAGTGTTAACCAGTTCGTCAGAACTATAAAACACGCATCTGTGTTTATTGACATTTTGGTGTGTTAAGGTAGTACAACTTGAGGGCGGAATCCGACACATGGTTCTTTAACTGCTATGGTAACTAGTAGTACCTTTAATGTAATCTCTTGCACCTGGTTTAATTTAATCGATTGAATGTCTAATATAAAACACCTGGATTGAACATAATATGACCTATCCTTCAGCTTATTCGGCTGTATTGTGCAATTGTTTGGCGTTTATTTCTCGTCATCTTTTGAGTGCTGAACAATGCCCAACTAAATGCACTGAGTGAATATGGTTTTTTTTCTGCTTAATGGGTCCACACCCGTCTACCAATTTTTGAGATGCATGCGACGTCGTTACTGTGGAGCTGTTTACCTGTTGTGTAAAGTTGAATGATTCTTATCCTTACTGATCAGCAGTCGAGGATTTGGTTAGGTTCAAGTTGAACAGCAGTTATGTTTGAGCGCATTCAGAGGGACTTTCCAGCCTACCTCTTCCGAAAAAAAGGGCTAGACTCGAGCTTCACTTCTGTTGAAGCTTATTAGTAATGCATAGCGTTACTGTTTGTCGAGTTGCAGGTTATCGTCGTTTTATCATGGGTAATGAAACTTCGATGAGCAGAATTAGTCAGTACATTAATATGGCTAAAGCAATGAGCCTGAAGTTCGGCAATCGAGGGGCAAGAATATGTCCACTTTTTTGACCCGAGTGCAATCAGGTTGCACAAGTTCTGCCATGGGAACTCACACAAACGCGACGCAGTCTGTCGGAAAGGTAACTCAGCAAGCCAAGTTTTGCCACTCAGTCCTGGGTACGATCTTCGCCGGTTCAGCTGAATCCAAGCAATTCCACTACGTTCAGCGTGCTGACTGACAAAGTTAAAAACACTTAACGACCTGTTAGAATTTGGAGGGCAGATGGGGGGGTCTAAAAATAACCTCAGGAAGTTGATTGAGAAAGTGCATGTTTGACATTTTTAATGTGGGCAACCTATCGGTGACGTCAGTATTCCAGCAGTGTAATAGTGGTGTTGTGTCAGTTTGCGTGTGCATTACTGGCTGGTCCGCTAAGACGAGTGAGGCTACCCTTCATGAGTACCTCGTCAATCGTTCATGCTGCAAGGACATAGTGTGGAGACTTTAGACGCAATAACCTGCAGTCAGAAGTTTCGGATGATATAAGTTGACAAACTCCGTAGAAGTGACTTCAGACGGGCTGTCAAGTTGTCCTGAGTTACTGGTTGCCTGTACTGGTTTGTCCACTCTCACAATGTTTACTTAACGGAACATTTTTCAGAACAACTCCGTTGAGTACTTTTTATGTCCAGTTTACTGCAGACTATTGTGCAGGCTTCAAAGTATTGTAACAAATAACCAAAGATGCAACATGGAGTTTTTCGACAGAGAGCAACAATGCGTAGTGCCCTAACCTTTACCAAAATTAGAAAAGTTTTACCCAAAGCTACGATGACAAAAACGTATACTTCAGGTCAAGTACAGATTGATTATATCATTCATTTTGTAGGTGAAATTGTGTACATTGTCAAGCGTACGGTATTTGGTACAACGGAGTCATATGAGAAGTGTTGGTTTGCATGAAAGTTCATAGGGCAAAAGTCATCGACACTCAAAACATCACATGAATGTTCTACATCTCGATGGGAACTTATGAAAACAGGAAGTGTACTTCTCGTATCTAATTGAGTGCTGTTTGTTGGTTGCTGGATATCCCGCCCATTTCACCCCCAGATTGTAATGCTTTACAACCTTGTAGTGATTTCTATCCCCAATTTTTCATTGACACCCATACAATAACTTTACTTTGTGGACCAACCAAGGAAGTGACCATATTAAGAGGTGCCATATGTTGCTTCTGATCGATTCGCCTTGCTTTTCAGCACCTCCCAGACACAAAAGTTATGCGTGTACAATCGCTGACAACAATGCTTGTGAGACATGTTGTGTAATCATTTATTGAATCTTACCAAGACAATGCGTCCCACCAGTTTGCTTTTGGGCGAATATGTGGCGGTTAATCTGACATGACGAAATTGTCCCGTATTTACTTTAAGCCGCATCTATTTGCATGTAATGTTCTGGTCACCCTGCTCTCATGAAGAGACAGGGAGCAGTCCTGCTAACTTCAAATGACACCTTCAATATCGAAGCTTTTTGGTCAAGCAGCAATTTCAGTTGACTTGCTAAGCAACTTTTTATCACTGCCGTCGATTTAGAATACGGCTTATGGCACATGATGGTTATGAAATAGTTAATCATCCTTTAGCTTGCCGAGCGAAAATCTCCGTTAAAGTTTTGGTACGAATTAGCTCAGGTATATTTCAGTTATTAGTTGATAATTAGCAAGGTAAAACGTTGAGCAATCTTTCTGCATCATTTACGATTGCATGTAATGCTTTTTTCAATTGATAGCATATGCCAACGTTAATCCTTGTTATGTTGTTCAATCACTACAGAATGCCAGGAAGTACAACGAAATTCGTCGCAGCAATCAACACTGTAGCCAATGGTCGAACTACGATGATTACCCCGCTCCCACCTAAATGAAAAATGTCTCATTGTATAATTCTGCTTCAAAATTGCAACTCATTGACTTATTTGTAAACTGCATGGTTAGCTTTTTTCTGAGAGATATTTCATTTATCATCTTCTCCTTGAGGTTCTCTAGTCTTGTAATTAACACATTAAGATGAAACCAATCACATTTGATCATAATCGTGATTTATGTAGTAGGCCAATTTTTGCAATACATTTGAGTAACCGGACTGGTGGATATCTTACTTCTGAACAAGCGGATGTGTCCATCTAACTACACTGCCAACGCTGACTGCTGAAGTTACTGTATTTAACTGACTACAACCTATTTCAACTGCCGGTTGTCATTGTTTGCTATCGTTGGATACAAACTGCGTTGAATAAGCACGTTGAAAATTCTATTGAACTTATGCACAAAGTCGGCAACTAGGTTTATGGGAAGATCGAAATGATTTCCTTAAAACAAGCTTTTGTTGGGAAACAACAGAAAATTATGACAACCGTATATTCCTATTGTCCCAATAGTTTCATTATGAAAGCAAAGTGGGGAACATAGATTTTGGAGATCTTATCATAATGTCAATAAGTATCTATAAGTTAAACAGTGCAGTCGGATTCTTTGAACATTCTGTTATCGTAGGCTCTGGTTTTCAACTGGATGGTCTACAACCAACTTATATCACTTATGATCGTTGAATACTTGGCTAATGTATACGGATCGCTGGCCACGGGAGGCTAAGGGCTTGAAAGAATTTCCTAGGAATGCAAAGCTCATGATAACGTAATCGAATCGCAATTGTTTCAGCCGTTGCCACACAATGTTGTTGATTCCAGTTGGTTTGCCGGAACTTTTTAAACGATCTTGATCGACTCGGTTCGGTTATCTGTGTGGCACGCTTCTGCCAGATGGGCGACAAAGGCGTTTGCTATCGAATTTCTTGCCCCAGGTCCTAATCAGGCCGGAGGATGCTCTGTTATACTACTGAACGATTATCTTCTTGTACGCCTGATGTATTATGTAAAACGGCAGGTAAATAGATACACCAGTATGCTTTCTTAGTAGACAGACAACTTGTCCTTGAGAGGGAATGGCATAAGTAGGCCTATGGTAAACCATAACTGGAGCGCTGCAGCTGGAAACTTTCGATGAAGTGTGTGAAATCCAGTTTTATATTTAACATTTGCCCTACTTATGTGTTCACGACAGCACGCTTTTATCTCCAAATTTAACATGCTCTTCGGTTTCCATTATCCGTTCTTACTCGCAACTGTTTGATACGCTAACATTTGTTTGATTTCCATAAACTCTATTTCGGCCGTAAACAATTGAACTGTATCTCGACTTTACTTACTTATATTCCGTTTCCTACCGCAGTGTACCATGTTTGTTTATCTGAGTAACAGTAACGCGTGACCTATCTTACCGCCCGAATTAACTGGACGATTTATCACGTTTCCGCTGCACTGTTATATGCGTTTGTAAACCTGGTCGTAAGTTACTGTTCATTTAAACTGTTTATTATTGTACTTGTAGAACCACGTTCGATATCAGTATATATATATTTACGTATAGTCTTCTGCCCTCTGCCCATTTTAAGATATATATATATCCAGCCCAGACCGTGCGTAAGACTAGGCTACTAGAACGCATAATCTGAATCTTCTGGCGATTTAACAAAGTGCATTATATAGGCGGCGATTGAATAACTTTGTAACTGAATGGTTCATATAGGGCAGGTTGGTAAAAATGGTCGTCTGCACTGTTGCCATTTAACACGCGCCACATTTATTGGCAAATTTTGCTTTCAAATAAATTTTCAGTCAATGGTTTTCGGTAAGGACGAGAATCCCCAGTTTCCATTTTGGCGTGGTTTGCTAACAATGCACATTCCTGACACCATTTGGATTTAAACTTTGTGTCCACGTTGCCTTTTGGGCAAGTGTATTAACCAATTCTCCGCTGGTCTCACGTTAGGCACAGCTAGGTAGTCATTTCACAACGGCCAATTTTCCACTGATCTTGTAGAGCGATTGTCCTGTTCACTCCGATTAGTTACCCGACGAGCCGGACGTTGTGGTCGAGCCACCAAGACAGATTTCACTAAAATCATTGAACAGTGTACTGGCCGGAGACCAGCTGCCAGTCATACAATGTATATCAGCTATTTAAATATTCCAACACGAGTGAAATTCCAATCGGTTGTTTATTTTGAAAGAGGTTAAATGAAAGCGGTGCTTGCGTTGAAAGTTTGGGTTCACGCGAGCGCCGTTCTGCTTACGGCCATCAGAATCTCAGTGGCACTGTTGTCCTTCAATTACACTTTAGCTACTGTTTATTTGTGAGTAATGAAAAAGGAACGTAAATTCTGGGATAACATCACTGGAAATTAAGCGTTCAACACTATCGAAACGATAATATTCATCGTACACTTCGCATTTTTGTACAGAATTCACACGGAGAGGTTGGAGGAATTCATATTCACTGGTTGGTATTAGGAGATTTTGACTTATCATATATCACCCATAATTGACGCAAATGCCACATTCACGCAGAAAGTCCGGTCAGTTCATTTCGCAAAGAAACACCGTATTAGAGGTTCATTCACGCTAGAGCTCCTCAGTATGATGGATGTCCTGAAAAATTCATAGAGACTCACAGCAAGCTGGGCAAGTGCGATACGCCAGTTCACACAACCCAAAGAAGAATATATTCCTATTTCTTGCCATTTAAAGAGAATAATTTGGCCAATGACACCAAGCACAAATTGCAGTCGACCCCATCCCGCGCGTTTGTGTCTGCCCGAATACCTGGTTCAAACCACCAAAGGACCCGTTCTTCACAATCGCGAACGCAGTTTGTCTAACCATTCTGTCTCTCACGTTACCTACCAGTTCACTTGCAGTTGCAGTTCCGTTTACCGAAAGAGAACATATCAGCAACTATCTCAGTGACTAGTGGAAGAAGTCCCGAAATGGTGAACCCGCTGCTCGAAATTCCGCATCGTCGAGTGCTAAACAGCCCATGATAACAGATCAACAATTTAACCCACTTAGTTCTGTCAAAGTATTGTTGCACAATCACAACCCGAAGCTACTGACCTTTAACAAAGATATGGTTACTTGGAACCCACCAGTAGGCGCTATGTGCACAAAAGTTGTTGGAGCAACCCTTCAGAGGACATAATAGTTAATGTGAATGTATGTGCGTCCATACCCTGTCTATCTCTAATTGTCTATCGTATAAAAACTGAATGTTTTACCTGTGCGACTGATGAGAGTAAACGAAAGGTCAACACATCGCAACAAATGTCTCCTTTCTGCACTGCTAAATGAGAAATCCTAATCGTGACGATATCGATTGAAGGTAACGGGTCAGTTACAACCTCTATTTGAAGAGACCGCATAACTTGCTAACTACCCACCAACGAACATAGTTGAGAGTCCAGATGTGGTTATTTAATCAAGCCTATTTTGGGACCAATGACAAAAAAAGGGAATATTGGTCGTTTCATGAAAGCGTAGCCGAAGTTCAAATCCCGGTGTTGGAAAGGATGTGCACCACCAGCGAGATTTAACACGAGTGAAACTTGAGTCCAGTATACCTTTCCAGGAGATGTTCAGATATGTCGATTTGAAATCAGAAGTTGCACCCATGTATAGGTTACACTCAGCCCATAACAACCAAATCTCCCACGACCTATCAGCAGCACGTGAACTAGAGTTTCTGGATATGGGAATTTGCCTGTCTTTCTTTTTATTGTAGTATAGTATTGTGTAATTATATGTAGTATATAATTATTATGTATAATAATATAATAATAATATATATTATAGGCAAGTTAGATAAGTGTTCATTGCGCGACATGCTTCATCTATCAGATAGTTTTCAAGATTGAATCTTGTCGATCAGATAATCCCGAACAGAAACGGTTATCTTGTATCAAGTAAAACGATTCCGGCGAATTATTGGGGAACCTTGATCCATTCGGAATTGGTATTGTTTGTCTTGAATGACTGCAACTTTCCGCTCTGGTCCCAGTTGACATCAATTTACATAATGATGAGTTGCCTGTGTTTGTTGTGGATTTGAATTATCCGTGTAATTATATGCAACTGTTGTTGAACAATCTTTTAGATTTGGTGATTATTCCTCTTTGGGCTACATGTTGTTAAAATGAACATCATATCACAGATATGTCAAACGGACGAGCAGAATATTAAACCAGTCAGCATGGAATAATTTTCGAAAACTACATTCTCTGAGCTACTGTTGAATTTGTGGATATGCTTCCACAACTCTGTGAGATGATCGTATTAACTGTTGTTCAATTTTTTAATCCTTATCCGATTGAGCGTCATTTCAGCAGAGTTTGTCACATGCTATCAAAAATTACTGACCACTTGAATACTAGCAGAAGAGGTTATCTTCATCAGTTGCTAACTAAATTGCAGTCGGATTGTTGACTTTGCGGGAAAAAATTAATAGGATAGAATATTGGACTACTGCTAGTTTTTGGAGTAATGTGATGAAAAGCTGACGACCAAAAGACTTGACCGTCATATGGCATGCCAACACATTAGCCCCATCCCCTCATCACGATACCCAAACATCTTCAGGGTGATGACCATAGTGTTAACTTTATTGTCTACAATATCTTCCTCAATGACATGAGAAACGTCGATTTTTGCGTTTCTACCTCGCTCACTTTAAGTGTTTGCTCTACCGCTTTAAAAGTTTCAAGTAGAGAAGGACTCAGTTTCGTGTACAAATCCCGCTTCGTCGTAAGTTACATAGTCATAATGTTTATTAGTTTACTGTGCACAGAAATAATTCATCCGGAATGAACCTTCAATATTCCTTCTTGTTCTGCTCGAATCAAGAGGTCCTACTGATGTGGTGGCAGACTGTAACCATGGATCATTACAGATCCTATACAGATATACAAATCTTTGCTTGTTTGTATCAGCCCCAATAAACACAATAAATGAAGTAAAATAATTTCAAGTCAACAATTCTAGCTTTGTATTATTTAGATGGTATACACCTGGTGAGCAATAGAAACGTACAAATTACTGATGAGTAATCGGAGATTTGGTTAATATGGTTAACTGCACATCGCTCACACTTGATCGCAGCTTTCGCCTTTACGTAAATACTTTTTAAGCGAATAATACATGTAGACGTTCACATTTTAATAGCCAAGCAATGGGAACCAGTAGTTAGGCCTCAAGATGCGAAAATAACCCAAAGGTGGGTATGGATTAAGAGAGAATGAGAAACACGGAACATGACCACCCTTCCTGTGAATAGCCCTACTGTTGGCATGATCAATCGCGACCGACGACCTAAGATAAAAAGTCTATCCGGATAAACTAAATGATAGTAATTTAAACACTATACATACGGTAAGCGACCCCCAGATTCAAAACTTTATACGGTAAATTTTCCATCAGAATTTAGGCATCCGGGATTTACTAGGGCCAGTAGATTATTTCTGCCAACTCGTGATGATTACGTAATAAATACTTTCAGCCACCTGTAAAATAGCACATCAACGAAAGTTACAATCACATATATTTTTTGAAACTACGCAAACTTATGCAAATTTCGTTATCCTAATACTTTTTATTTACTAACTTTAATGTGACGGCGAGACGTTGCTTTTTTATATATTTACTTACAAGGACAAAAGAATAATAGAACGTGGAACAGTGGTACCTTATAAATGAACTTGAGTGCCGTCAAACTTCCAACCTCGCTACTGAAATCAAGTCGCATTAACTTGTTTCCGTCGCCATGACAACTGCAAAATATCCTAACAAAAATGTGAACTGACCTAACGGTACGAGTATAATCGTCGATACGCACAGTAGTTACCCGGCTACTATATACAAAGCGCCAAAAAATGATCGATCACATTCATTAATCTCTGCTAATCCATTGCGGCTGGTAGTTGACAGACAGTTGGGATAACATATTGCGTTGGGTGGGCCGACGCGGACGATTTTCTGTGTACGTAGTCGGTGCCAAACGGGATGGGGCTGGTTCAAAAGGAGTGTCCTTAAATGGTAAAAACTCCATCCTAACTTGTCCGTTGGTCTGCCATTCCATATGGAAAATCACTCGGTTAATCATTCGTTCCTTAGCTTCTTGCAGGATTATCACCCGTGTCTATGGTTTTAGTCAGACGTATAAACTGCTTTCGGAGTCAGGGCGTCTAGATAGACGACATTTCAGGTAGATAAGTCGACGCCGAAATAGATGATCGTGCGGCATTCAATAAACAAACTGTCATTGACTACCAGTTTACGTGATACTTCTTCAGGATCCTTTAAGCCCACTGACCAACAAATCCATCTATGCAAAGGGTAACCGAAATTCCTGAAATCTGTGCAAGTAAAAGTTACTCGGTTAACGGGACATTTTAATCATATCATGTTCAATTTTCATTGTTTTGTTCAGAGGAGTTGTTACTCGCCGACATCAAAGTGACGCTATTTATCGTCATTGAGTGTTACGTCGATGCACGCTTCTGATTTGAAATCTGTTCAGTTGATACTCGTTCAAGCAGTTTGCGGCTCCCCTGTTCAGTAGATACATACATTATCAAGACTAGGAATGCAACGGATCGAAAAATTCGTGCAAAACGAGTAGGACTGGAAAAAGAATGAAAGTCTGTATCCAATTCAAAGTTCATCGTATTCTGGGTTTTTTGCAGCTGTTTACAATTGTTAAAACAAGGGATTCGACTGCACGCTAAAAGATATGTAACGATCAAAGCATAAACAGAGGCGAGGAGTGTGGTTTGCTAACTAGGTTTACTGTGTACATTGGCTTGACGAGTTTAGGTACGTCTCATAGCATGCCAGAAACAACATATCCATTTGTGTTTTACTATCTCCTGCGGACTTTTCCGTAACAATCATGTGAGCAACTTGCTATTGATGACAGGAAAATGAATGGTGGTTTCGTGAGTCACTACAACGTGTTTCCGAGCCTTCTCATACTTGTGAACTTGTTTGGTCTATGTTTCTTAACGTGAAAGAGGGCAGACTTTTGTTCTGAATCAGCTGTCTGATGAAGACAGACAACACTTGAATTGACGTCCGTTTCGACATTCGAAAGTTACATAAGGTTACCAATGTTTGAAAAGTTGTTATTTGTTGATGCTGGTCCGCTGACTTAAACCACATGGACCTGCTCTGGCTATGAATTTGTTAAGTGATCATATAATTGACCTCTGACCTGGGCGTGATATCATCTGAAACAGATGATAAATCGGTTTCTTACTGCATCTCTGGTTATCCTATTCAATCAGTTGGTAGTAACCGTTTCACTTACGAATACCTAAATTGGAGGTAAGCACCTGACTCTCCCGGAAGTTTCTTTCCGATCTTTTCGTAGGAGGCTCGAGACGTACGCACACAGTTTGTTCGTTGAAGTAATAGTAGACAAGCAATTCAACTGTAAGCCAGCACATAATGAAGAATGTTCAAACTGAGGGATTAATGCTGATTTCCTATAGGAAAAAACAATAGCGTTAGCAAAAGTGGTTGAATCCCGCCGGAGTAAACGAAACTAGTTTTATTTATTAGAAAACTAACCAGTCAGCAGTTCGGAAACAGCAAAAGATATTTCTAATGTGAACCTAATGTGAACCTAACTTTGTAAACCATCCTGCAATAGTTGTTTAAGGCCGTACGAAAAAAACTTAGGAATCGAACTTTCTGTCACTGATGATGACAGTATATTTTGCTTGATATTTTATCGATTTGGTCTACAGAAATACGTCTGGCGTATAAAATTTATCGTGATTGATCTTGATCAAGCAATCCTAAGGATATTACACAAATTCAGAAAAAGTCGCATACGGTCAGCATTCATTGTACACTTTAATAACTTGTCAGATTTGGGAAAAAACATTTCACGATGTTCGCAGATCCTCACTTTTGAACAGACCAAATTTTCACCACATGAAGGACATCCGCTGATTTTGCCTAGTGAAACAACATCCGTGGCCATTACTGCAAATTATCAAAAGATAACCATTCTCACTTATTGCACTGAATTCCGCTTTTTCAAACAAACAACTTGATCATTACTCACAAGCGAAAGTGGTTGTGCGTTCACATATGATAATTCGGTCGTGCCTAATGTGAGGTCAATGGCGCAGTGGTAAACACGGTTGCCTCATGAAAAGCAAGGCCGGAGTTCTAGTCCCGGCAGTGGCAAGGATATGCACTACTGACGAGCTCTAATGAGAGCGAAACTCGAGTCTAGTGCTTCTTTTCGAAAGGGGCCGACTGGATAGTCTATGGGAATGCGACAATTGTGGGTGATGTTCAACTTGAAAATACGTTGAATTCACCGAAGGTTGATCTGACCTCAGTTTGGCTAAGAAAAGTCATTCCACGTTGGCAAGATGATGGTTAGCGCTATCTTCATTTGTTTGCACAAAGAAAGATAGCCTTTTGCAAAACATCCCGGATTTCGAACTTGGGGCTGGTTGACAATCTTATGGTCTAGGGAAACGAAAATTACCAGATGTAGTTCAGAATCGGTGGTTATTACGTCTATAGAAAAATATGACGCAAACCTTGTGGCTTCTGATGCTTTGAAGCAATGCTTGGCTTTTGTCATCAGAATGCAACGGGATAACCCACATGGTCAGACACTGCAGCAACTGTAACCCTACATTAAAACAATGTACCATACATGTACATTGAATAAGAGTTTAAACAGCTGTACCGAAATACTTCGGACTTTTGCCCTCGGATCTTCCATCTTGTTTGGAGCATGTGTCTCGAAAACTTCTAAACTCAACTTGAATATTCTGAAACATTTTTCCGAGAATTAGCCAAATTGATCTTTATGTATGTAGCTATTATCAATACATACTTTGGGAAGACGAAGGAGTGGGCAAGTTCTGCTCCACTGCCTACAGTCTGCAAATTCTCAGATGACGTATGGTACGTGTTCATTGTGAGACGCAAAACACCTGGTGTGGAATATACGCCGGTTGTTCTGACATTCTGCAGTACAAAAGGTGGTAGGTTAATGTTTACTCACGTAGTAACTGCCATGATGGATAGTAAGTTATCTAGTGGATCACGCGGAAATTACGCAAAACATTCAGTCCTTTTGGAAGGTCCACAACAAATATGTCGCACTAAGGAAATCATTTCGCGCGTCTGTTCATTGTAAATGCTTTTGTTCGTGGAATGCTGGCAGTCATACAGGCTACTCACCCACCTACCTACGCCGAAACAGTGGGTATGAAAAATTCATTAATATGCTCAAAAGTGTGCTTTAGCTGCCAGGAGAAAGTCACCGATGGCCCAACTGCACGAAACGCCCATGCACAACTATCATATACTGCCAAACCCGTACGCACTGAAAGGAAATATCCAGTTGATGTAGCGATAAAGCAAAAATGATATCCTGTACTATCCTATTAGAATTCCGTTGCAAACAGAAATATTGAAATAAATCTGTTGTTCAACAAACGGTATTCGGCTAGACTTTTCTCATTTTGGTTTGGCTAGCGGGTCCTAGCAAGTAACAAGAATGAATTACATTCCAAATCAATTCATGGAGATGGTTAACACATGCAGCAGGTTAACATATTATGCAGTACGTGTGGAAATGCGTGTCATCCAAGTCACGTCGTACCGTGGTACAACGGATATGCCGAATCAAGATTATGAACGATGAATAAAAGAGTTTATAGGTTGTTTAAATAGACCCGGTAGAAATGCAAAGCACCCACAACCAAACGATAAAAGAAGCCGGAAGAAAAATGTTCGGAGGTAATTCTTCTCCGGATTGGTCATTCAAGGATAATAGTAACACCGTCTCCGATTGATCCCAGACTTTATACCTATGGTTTGCAACTTGTAACTGGACAGACCTAACGTGGACTTATTTCTGGGGACCGATATTTAGCCAACGCCCAAAATCATGAATGAGCACTGTCAACGTCTAACCGTTTGATCACCTAGATGTTTGTTTATATTTTTGCTCATTTGATAAGATTACTTCACCGAGTTTTCCACAGATTGTCTCAAAATGAACGCATCGCTCACCCAACTTGGAGACACACGATCTTGTGAGGAACTCACTGCGAATCCAAGCTCCAACTTTGTTTCGGTCGTTCTTT
>LOND01004615.1:14559-32058 GCA_014220965.1 Paragonimus kellicotti
TAGCAATTGGTTCCCCTCTAGTTACGCTACTCGCCAATATACTTATGGCCAAACTAGAGACCACTGAACTCAATCACATCGTAACTAAGTGCAAGCTCTACAAACGCTATGTGGACGATATTTTTTGTCTTCTTCCAAACGATGTTGATCCCCAGGTCATACTAGATGAGTTCAACAAAGCACACCCGAATATAAAGTTCACTGTCGAGCTAGAACATCACAGCAGACTCTCATTCCTAGATGTCGCGTTGCTTCGTCAACCAGAGGGAACAATTCAAAGATCAATTCATAGGAAAAGAACGTGGACGGGTCAATACACACATTTTCACAGTTTTGTCCCGTTGAAGTACAAAAGAAATTTGGTACGTTGTCTCTTGAACAGAGCGCAAAAGATCTGTACACCGGACACTCTCCAGGAGGAAGTAGGATATATTCGGGAAACTCTCATTGGAAATGGATACCCTGAGAGATTCATAGACAAAAATCTGCGGTCCGGTACGAAACTTGAACTCGTCCAGACAGCGGAGAAAAAGCCGGTTTTCATCTGTCTTTCATATAGAGGTGAGGTTAACAGTGAAATAATTAGCCGTAGACTTTCAAACGCGGTCGAGAGTGCCTACCCTGCAGCGAGACTTATCGTATCGTTCGACACCTGCCCGGTACTGGTGCCACGCCTTAAGGATAGTTTGCCCAAGTTCTCTTCGTCTTTCTGTATCTACTCTCTCACCTGTTGTTGTCAAGCCGGTTACGTTGGGAGGACCACAAGGCGGCTATCGGAAAGGATTCGTGAACACCTACCGAAATGGCTTCGCAGCGGTTCGAGAAAGCCTATTTCCAGTGCGATTGGCTCCCACTTACTTGACACTGGCCATCAAATAAATCCGGATGAAGCGTTCCGAGTAATCTACAAGGTTCGTCATTCCGGCTCCAGAGCTGTCAGAGTGCGATTGTTATCAACGGCCGAGGCTATTGCTATCAGACTCCACAACCCTGCCTATGTGCCAAAAACAGTTCGTACAAACCCTCCACCTCCCCTGGCCAGTCATTCCACATCCACTTGAAACCCGAGCAAGCATGAACCACTCGACACTGATGAACGCATGTCTCATGACAGGCGCGTGTAACACTCAACACATTCACCAACACTCTCACCCACCCCAGTAGACTGTGATCCGTACCCTCCTGTGATTTTTGATGACCTATTTGACACGTTATAATTTTCATATATAATTCGCATTTACCTTATGTAATTGTAAAAGCCTGATGAGAATTACCGAAAACAGCTGTTTGCAAAATTGACTTCTTATGAATTTTACGGGAATCTGGAGAGGATTTTTCTAATGTGTTCACATTACCCTTGTCTTTAGCTTGCTCGTGTGAACCCGGTATAACTTCGCTGAATGCGTTCTGCTCAGTTCGCTTGCCGGTCGATTGGTATAAGCATGACATTTGACTCACCTACACCTCCGTCCATCGCCAGCCCGTTCTATTGCGTTGCCTCTCTCGTACCTTAGGCCAGTGAGAACCGAAAAAAATAGGAAGATTAGACGTGTCACACACGCTCGAGCAATGACAACTTGGGTAAGCCCTTTGATTAGGATTCCGGATTTTGTCTGGGCCCGCATTTCTGTGGTCAGTATGCGGGCGACGGACTGTCGTAATTAACCTCGACAGTCAGTCAGGTTGGTGTGGCCGACCCCTCACACGAGCGTAAGACGACTCACCCAAAGAGTGGCCACATTCTGAATCACCTAAAAAACCCACCTTAAGCGATGTCAAATCATGCCTGGCCTTCAATGCACTTTTGGCTTTGCGCGCTAGCGTGGATAGCAAAGTACAGTCAATTTTGGCAAGCCGTTGGTATGTTGCAGGCAGGAACGTTGTTAAGTTACGGAAGCTTATGTTCGTTCTTCATTGATGGACTCGTTCAAACGAGCTTACCAATTTCAAGCTTCCCTGTCGAAATGTTCAACTTGATTAATATTTACGCACAGAGAAGATCGGTGCCATATGAGGGCAGAAATTGAGTCCTTCCACTTCCGATCATATCACTATTCGCCTTCCTTAGGCGCATTGCAATGCTAATTGAGAAGCATTATATTCAATTTTAGTCCCCAGCATGTGTACATTTTCAGGCGGAGAAGCAACGGAGTACAAAACTGAACTTGTCGATGGACCATAATTTATACCCTTTGGATGAGTGGTGTTAACCCTCACTGTAGCTTGATTTTTCTCATAAGTGCATGTAATCATCGGTTCCGGGGACATGATTTTAGATCGGTAGATGCTACCTTTGGTTTGTTGCTAACCTCCGGTTGGCTACTGCCACCTGATGTGTTTATGTAAGATTGAAACAGTTTAAGATCACTTTAAAATCAGCAAACACAAAAATATCACCATTTCAATCTCAGGACCCGGTTACAAGAAAGGAACAAACTGGAAATTTTAAATCCAGTAAATGACTACGCTTTGTAAAAAAAAATCCACAGTGGTCAGTTGGTCAAACTCTACACAAGTGACACTGGCATGAAATGATATTGACTTCGATGACTGAAAGATGAATAACTAAGTCTCGCCGAGTAAAGCCATTGAGCATATAGTTACTCAACCACTTGCACCAGGAACAGATTAGTGTGTCAGCAGCCCTCTGGAGAAGAAAAAAACATTAAACCCACTCGTCCCGACGTATAAGTTGTGGCAACAAAAGTGAGCCTACATAAAGATGATAACAACTTTACGTTTACCCAAATTTCATATTTTAAAAAAACACCCCAGTCGAATACACTGATTTAAAGTAAAAACACCAATTTTAAGTCGTCCGTACAACTTAAGTCACTCAGGTATTTGGTCTCTAAAATCCAACAATGAAAAACTGCCTGTTCATTTTTACACTTAAGATATGCAAAATATTTTTATTTTCAGTTTGTTGTCCGCACTGTCAATAATTACCAGAGATGACAAGAACAGCCTGTAAACAAGATAGACTAACCAATAGCGAAGGGTGTTTTTTGCATACTAACCGATCGATTAAGTGTATAAAGGAAAGTTTTCTGCTAATCGATGTATCCACAGCTTTGTTGTAACAAATCCAAACCTATAAAAACACGACGTCCATGGTGTACGGACAAGCTGCAACAAACCACCATCTCAAAGAACACTGACAAATGTGCATTCGAAGTATACGGTTCACAATACCAAACCTACGTTTATTCTCGTTTTACAACTGAATAACGATTGGATTTCTTTTCCACGATTGTCTTGTATCTGCCCTGTACGTACATTGGGGGCGAAGACAATTATACAATTATATCCACAGAATTATACTTACATCAAAGAATAGTAATCGCTGGTTCAAGTCTAAATTGGTAGAACTCGAACACCACAGTTGTGCAATCGAGTAGCCGAGCCTGTTCTGGCTTGGGGTGAACGTGAGATGGAACAGGTCTCAGCAACTGTTGTTGCGCCATCCGGTGCAACGCAGACAGTCAACAGCCTCAATCGCACAACACTTGCTCATCTCTGGATATAAATTCATCAATACATGCACTTTCAAAATCATCTACATGACCAACGGTCGACCACTGTTTCAGTTCTCTGAGGTTGTTGCCATTCAAAGATGGCCACAGCTTTGCCAACAGAAGAACATGATCGTTAGTCTGAACCGCATAGTAAATGAACAGTTTCATTGTTCATGCGTCCGCCTGTGCATGAGTTGTGTGTGCATGTGGTTTGTGTGCATATGTGGTTGTGCCTTTCTTTCCACCAAACTTGTTTGACTTTCCTACGTAAACACCAACACCGCAGTATGCGTCTGATGAGGTGCAGCGAAATTCGTCAGGCAATAGATCATGCAATCTGTTGTTCTTAACTACTGTTTACCCAACTATATCTGTTGGCTGATATTATAGCGAGAAGGCGTCCAATAAAGCACAATCTTTATTGCCCAACACGATAGTTACCACGCTACGCATGCGCTCGCGTTTATGAGTCATCATTCCAGTCCACAACACGCCCAGGTTTCCGCTCACACGCCGTGTGCACTTCGCCGTTTATGTGTGATCGGCGCCTTCTACCGGGGGTTTTCCGCCTGCCACTCCTCGTCCGTTAGTCCGATCTTGTTGAGCGATAGCTCGTCCGGTCGCTCGTGTTGTCCGCAATCTATCCACTGTGGGTTTTGACCGTATTCCGCGGCCGTGTCGAGATATTCCTTTGAGTGTTGGAATAACGGCGCCCCCGATCAGGTCATCCATTCTACTTTGCCTGCCACGTCTCACCCGTTGGTCCGATCCAGTCGAGCGATGACTCATCCGGTCGCCCACGTTGTCCCCGATCTGCTCGCTGTGGGCTTTTGGACGGACCTCCCCTCGCGTTGAGGTATTCCGCCAAGTGTTGGAATACTCTCACCTCCCGCTTGATAATCCACCATAATATTACCTCAATAGAGAACTATCTCGAAGACCGGCAGTATTTCTTCAGAATCTCTTGTGGTAACTCACGGTGGTTTTTACGAAATGTTTTCGATAATGTGCTTTTCTTTCTTCAGCATTTAATAGGCCAACATATCCTTTATGTCACAGTCAATTCATCAAACTTGAAACGATATCATCAGCCAGTGGCCACATTTCGAAATGGTTTCATAATAGATCAGATACAACCTATTGTAAGCATTTATTCATAGACTCGACAATAGACAGTAACTGTGTCTCCTCTCGAGACGATCGGGCAACCTGATCATTACTCACAAGCGAAAGTGGTTGAGCGTTCACATATGATAATTCGGTCGTGCCTAATGTGAGGTCAATGGCGCAGTGGTAAACACGGTTGCCTCATGAAAGCATGGCCGGAGTTCTAGTCCCGGCAGTGGCAAGGATATGCACTACTGACGAGCTCTAATGAGAGCGAAACTCGAGTCTAGTGCTTCTTTTCGAAAGGGGCCGACTGGAAAGTCTATGGGAATGCGACAGCTGCGATCAATTGTGGGTGATGTTCAACTTGAACTCAACAATCATCTAAATTCATATGTCGAATTTTTCGGGTTTGTTTGGCATACCGTATGTGAGGTTACTGTTAAATCGCTCCTGGCGATTTAGGGTAATTCACTCAGTAACGCGTATTCGACAATTCCAATAACGCTTATTCAGACGGTCGGGTTGACGGGACTATCTTCCAAGTCCAAAAAACGTAAGAAAGAATTGGAATTCATACGGTACTGTTTAATAAAATTACAACAAAGGTACTATCTCACCTTGAATGTGAATCAACCGGGTACACAAATTATCCAGCAAAGGAGTACAAAATGGAGCAACTAAGCACGTGTTCACAAACGGCCACCAGTCAACGGGAAATGACCTCATTAAAACAATCGGGTGCAGATGAAGATGAGAACGTATCAAACGACACCAATAAGGAAGTGTTAGCAGATAAACAATGGTAGGTATGAAAAGGAAGAAAGGAAACTTTTGTGTGCAGTTATGGTACGGAAATCCTCACGATCGTCTTACTGCATGCAACAGAGACAAATAACGACAAATTAAGGATCGGCTTTCTACAAACAAACCAAACATACCTCAACGGATTCATCGTTCCGCATCATACCAGACAAAAGACGACAAACGTACCAGACGAACTTCAACAGATCCAACAATTACAATGCCATTTCAGGGGCCTCCGCTTTCCGTTAACTATCATTGCGAATTTCGATTTACCTGTTTTCCTGAAGTTTACAATAAGACCCTCAGAAATCCTGTCTGTCAAATCACAGACCTCTTTTTATCTAGCAAAACCCCTTCAAATCCACAGCATATGCAAATGTCTGTCCAAAACTAAGCACCCTAAATAAATTCACCGGAACATTTAGTTCCCTAAAACCCGCAAGCACAGAGTGAAAATGCAATTGTTTCTAGTTTCTCTTGTAGTTGACAGTAATCCTCCTCAGGACCATTTACTTCAGAATAAGTTCTTATCGTCAGTAAAATACTGTCGTCAATGGATAGCTTTAAGGCATCCACTGAATAGTCAACGATTATTTTCGTGCCAAGCCGCTGCCCATCTTGCAGATGCTCATTGCATGCGTTTTCTCTCCAACAGTTAGTTCATGTCCTCGGTTGCTTATCTGCACCATATTGAAGCTGAATTGTCCGAAGTTAGTTGCAAGTCATCTTCATCGTTCATTTTCCTAAATTTCGTGCACGCTAGCAACTTCAGTACATTGGACCATCGTATCACTGGATGTACTAGTCGACTGGACCTACAGACCTGGCAAGTGACGTCACTGACATGCAAATATACCAGTTCTGTGACGCTGGTCAACCCAAATGCGATAGTATGAGTAACAGCATTCTACCTCAGCGTGCGATGAGAAGATACCTCTAGTTATAGAGCCCTGAGATTGGTCATTGACATCGGTGAACGCCAGCCAACAGTGTTGTCTAAGGAAAGAGTAGAAGTTAACTCAAATGACCGTTCACAGTACAACGTTTTTGAAGCAGCCTCAGGAACCAAACAAACTGAGTGGACCCCAGGTAGAGGACGGCTGAGGAACACCATTTCAGGAGACATCAGTAAAATTAGGAACAATATGATGAATACTCAACAAGAGGACAGAAAGTGAACAGAAAGACTGAACGGTCGTTCTAGTGAAAAACTGAAAATGTCGTCCATATCTTGTCCTGGTCTGGGTGTTCACATGTTATAATTGGTTATTTTCGATCTACACGCAAGTCGAATTCCCATCTTAGAGGACTAGAGTGGGCATACGGAATCACATTAACAGATTCGCTCTATGCACTCTTGGACAGCAATAAGTGACAAGATAATGTTCGAATCACAACCCGCATAGACCGGCATCGCGCATGAGCAAATAACCTATCTCAGCCGATGTAGACAGGACATGAAAATTATATGGAGGTCGTTCTTTATCAGTCAAAGTGATCCGTGCTGAATATCGATGATTGCTCAATTGCGTGATTGTCAGCTGACCAGCACTAGGTTCACGGCAACACATGACTGAACACCATAACATGAGCGCCGTACACAGTTGAACAACCGGGTTAACAACGTAATCGGTGCTAAATGCTGTTGACAAACGCGCTAAATTGTTGTTTCATCTGTTGATATACGCTAGACAGCACCGGGCTAGGCGTGTGACAGTACTTGCAATTTCGGGATACATTAGGTCAATATACACTAGTGAGTTTCCAATGTCACCCAGATTTTTTCGAATTCATAATTCAGTACAGAACGTGTGCACACAGCCTGACTTCTCAAGAATGCGTGCAGTTCACATAACGCCCCTGATGTTGGACGGATTCGAGAGGCGTCTTTAATAGTTGAGCTGCAACTGAGCGGTCAGTCGGTCGGTCGATCGATCGATGGATCCAACAACCAAAATTTTCTAGAGACAGCTAACTTTCGCAACGTGTTGTACGATAGGGCTGAGGTGGGAGTGATCGGGTAGGCTGAACGAAACTGTTATTACTATGAGGCGATGTGATCACCTGTACGAGGCTGTTCAATTGGCCTGGAACATTAACATCCTTTACATCTCAAGTGTTGAATGTCCCAGTCATTGAAAAATGGTGCCGAATGGTAAGAATCAAACTGAATTGGTTTGGCTGTATTGATCTGATCCTAGTTCAACAGAAACTGGAATCCACCATACAGGTTAATACCCTGAGAAAAGTGAACTCTGAATGTGCAGTGAATAATTTTAACCGGATAGTTTTGTAATGCATTGACCGTGCATGAAGTTCTTGTGACTGAAACCATTGACGACCGGATAACAAATTGTACCCCAACTGAAGGCACATCAGGTTGTAGTGCTACAATGTCGACACTAGCATTGACCTCTCTTCGTAGAATTCTCACGAGTGTATTCATCCATTCAACGTCCATGGGACAAATCATGTCTGTTTTGTCAGCCTTCCAGATTTCAGTCGGTCGCAAAGTGTTTTTGTATTTTTCTATCGAGCTCGATGTGACCGTGTTGAGTCAAGATAACTGCTGACGATCTGATGAGCAGTTGGAATTGAATCACCGAATACTCAACAAAAATCATGCAAACGACAAACGTTATAATGAAGGATAAGACCAGTTTTACTTAATAATTCGATTTGAGTGGATATTAATGATCTGTACGTACTATAAATGCGACAATTCCGAGAACAGACAATGGACTTTGTGTAAACAATTGAGTCGTGTTGTCCTAAACAGTGCAAACCAGTGTTCCGATGTTTGTCCAACTCTGATGGACTTTTCAATGCTTCCCCAACAGTTGATACCTGTTAAAGCCGGTTAAGTGAAACTGTTGAGGAGAATAGCCTTCGCTAAAAAGTGGCTAACTCACCTATTAACAGTACAACTGGAGTGTTAGCACATCTTTTTTTGGAATTTGAATAGTTATCCATCACTACCTGTAAGCCGTTCCCTTTCACGATTAACAGAAACCTCTTGTAATGTCATTTTTAATAATGTATCGGAGACCGGCAGACTTTCTGAAGTAGCCTGCAAGTCAGAGAGATTTTAAAGTTGAAACCGCTTTCTCTTTGCACACATGATTTACTGTAATTCGTTTATACTGCTGCTCATTATTTATAATCGTAGACAGAGCAAGGTTTTCACCGAACTGCTATAAAGACAAAAGTCCAGTTTTACATTTTGCATCGTATTCCGAATACAGCGAACCTAACTCATCCTGCGCATGGCTAGATTACGGCTCGTGACACATGTTCAAACCAGGACGGTAAATGTACCCGTGGATGCATGTAAATAGTTTATCTGTTGGACACATGTGTGATTCTGTGTAGTGAGGCAGACACACTTGTGTTGTGATCCAAAACGCGGATGGCACAAGGTTGTTTATTCGGAAAAGCAACGCGTGGGTTATGCGTTTCAACAAGACAACAAACGAAAACACTCATCTGCATACGGTACTCGGCCCAGACCGTCACGGCTGCCACAGACGTCAACGCTCAGTTCCTTTACGTTCCCTTACGTACCAAGAACCATTTCATGCGATGCTGCACTCCAATAATTCTTCTTGTATTTTTCCTGCAGCTATTCTGGTGCCAAAATATATGCTCTGGTTCCACTACTGAATTACAGTGGTGTGAGTAGTATAGCATGATCGCTCCTACTCACTACACTACTGTTTCATTTACCTGTGGTTTACCGTCTCGTTTGAACCACCCTGATGCGTTTTGTACAGCAACATACGCGATTGTTCGCTATGTCACTGTTCGGTCCGCGTATAGTCGATAGCTGTTGCCTGACTATTTCTGTCACTTCAGACCTTTTGATTGGCTACACAGGAGAAGCGTAAACAGCAAGTTAACAAATGGCATGGTGGTGACCCGTGGTTCCGAACACATTTTGCGACGGACAAGAACATAAATACAGTCCAGGCATCCGTCACATAATGGCTAGTGAGCACAGCATTTATCGCTCCGCATACTTCGGTGAAACATGGTCTTCGACCTTAATTAGAAGTCATTCCCTTTATAATGATGCTTTGAATGAGTCCTCATTGTTGTAGAGGAATACGGTATTGTATTTGCGTTAACGTGATCGGTGGTCTGTGTCTTGTTCCGAACTGAGGTTGCGACGGTAGTGCCTGTTTTTAAGGCCAGCAAACGAACTGTTACTTGACTGACCTCATGATGGTGACTTTCGGTACATCACATTCAAACAGTCAAGCATAATGACCACGGCTATTGAACCAAATAAACTTTTTCTCCCTAAAATGTCACAATAACACACACTTTTGTCTAGCTCGGCAAAGTCCACCGTGACCCGGTGTCAGTTTAAGATGGTACCAGGGGTTTCTATGTAACTGTCGTCTATCTCTATTGGCATAGAGAGTGGATCTGCACACAACGTCCTCCATCCGCAACGTGGTTGGGGGGAAGGGGCTTGAAATAGCAGACGTCTTAATCTAATCAGTTCAGTAACAGTTCACTGTATGTAACTGTGGCATAGCTGTATTTGTCAAACTAAATGTGTATCACCAATCTTCCTTCTCCCCAAGAGAGTATGCATACCGTGATCTACTGGCGATTGATTGTCCGATTAGCTTGGACGATTTGTTAGTGTAAACCCTCGCAAAATGTCGGAGCTTCAGTATGCGTTTTTCGTTCCCACATCCCACTAAGGCCTAGTGGTCGATAATATGGTACCACAGCGGTAGACACATACGTCCCGTAGCCCTAGTACAGACACAGAACATGTGTTAACACACCGCACCTTGTCGATTTAACGACATATGCAGATAGACAAAACGGTCCGGAAGTGGAACCAAGAAAATGCAAGGCAGGTAGATTGTTAAGGTCATTTACGGTCAATCAGGGAGTAGCCAAATAAAGCAGTTCGGTTCGACATTGCATATGTAACACCAAGTAACAACTGAATAAACCCACTCGATCATAATCATATGTCAACGATTAACGGAGAAGTGATGGGAGGTTTTCTTAAAATGGAAAAGGTATAGATAGAAACAATACAGTAATGGTCTTGTTGATTTCTGTTGATAACCTCATGATAGGAAATTTTATGTTGCAGTCGTCTACCTGGAATCTACTAAGCAAAACGCTGACTACTGATAACTACTCCTTCCATTAGGTGCAGAATAAGTTTTGCTACTAGGAATTCATATAAATGGTAAAAAGGGGCAATTAATTAGATACTGGGTTCATTGTAAAAGTCAAACCGTAATTCAACAGGCTTTATAAATGAGTTCATCATAAAATATAGCGTGAGATCAACTTTTGAAATCCGACAACGAACTTGCGTTCTTCCTGAGTTGTATTATGGAGATAATATATTAGATACAATAGTGTGCAATTATATCCCGAACCAATGCACTTTTAGCATACCAGTATTTCCACATTACTTGGAATAACTTTGACAACTCACCGCTGTCCTTTGAACTGCATGAGCCCTTGACCTGTCTGGTTTGTGACTCCCCAACTTTCTTCACATGAGGGTAGGCATGGTTCCGTATGCATTTCAGGGCTATCGACGTCCCTCACTGTTTGTCGTAACAGTACCTCATCCAATGTATAGTAGAGCAGTGGATGATTTGTCAGAGCCCATCTCGAGACCCAGTGTAAAACAAGTTCTCTTTGTGGTTCCCGTTCCACATGGTCGTTCACTCGAACGAACAGTAGTTTAAATACGTCCTGATTTGTTTTAATGGAGATAAAAAGTTGTTCTGTAAAGGTGCAGGTTGTTTTGAACAAAGAGTTAGACTAACAACTAATTTTGGGTGGTTTCTATTTGAAAATAGTAGAATTCATCTTCTGAGTATGAAGGTACAAATCCTAATTTGGCTACGAGAGTTTGTTAAGATACTCACATATACAGCTCGATTACCCGTATAAACCGTGTCTCCAACAAGTCTGACAGTTCTGTGCATCGAAATGTTCTCCTCACTTGCATCCATTGACCCGTTTTCCACATTGCTCGTACGATTTTCATCGAATACTCTGTCTATTGGGATGTACTTTCTTTCCCTCGAATTCTGGATAACAACTTGTCTGTTGGTGGTTTTGCCTTGCTTTCTGGTATCCAGTAGACCGTGCATACTGGCCTCCGTATGACCAGACCAAGTTCCACATCCCACAGCTGCTTGCTCCACTATTCGCACTGAACGAGAGCTGAGTGGAATAGGTCACATGTAAAAGGGGCAAGATGACATCACTGTGTTTACCGGCTAGAACTCGATTGTTAATTTACTACTTGTGGGTGCTAATCAGTAATGACGTTCGACTTATGATCGGAAAGCTTCAACAGGGCCAAACAATTCAGATTAAAGCTGAAAATTGAAGGTGATCAAGGTAAGTAGAAATGTATTCAATTTAAAAATGCAAAATTTTGTATTTAGAGGTCACTTGGACTGATAAAACGTTTGAAGTCCTGATACTGGTCAGTTGAAAGCATAATCATTCAGCCGGATACCAGACTTATAATTGTACACGACAGTTGTTAGTGCTTATGTTTGTATACATGCACACGTACTCGAACATACGGCGTTCAATCCTTTCAGGGTGGTACTGTGGACAAAGTAACGGTTCATTACAACGACGAGCAGGAACGTTATAAAAGTAAGTATAAAGAAAACATCTCTTAGATACATAAAGCTTGCAATCGGCTTGGATACAAACATGTCATTTACTATGATGGGAAGTGTTTTGACCCTGCAGGATGGAAGAAAATGAGGTGTCCAACTTGGTGACCAACGTCCTTTGACTCTGCTCAACGGAACTTAGAGGGTTATGTTGCTTCGCGACCGTAATATTCTCAGACTATCTCTTGACGGTCCCGGTATATGATGCAAATAATGATACACAGTACGTAGCCCATCTGCCGAGACTATACACTCTTACTTGGTGAGCAATTGATCAGATGTCCTTTTTTCTTCGAAGTAAATTCTAGCGAATGGCCACGTTGTTCCTGCAGTCACTTCATCTGGTGTTGGCAGACTGACAATGATAGTAATACTCAAAAACGACAAGCCTCTGTCACAAATAGACCAGGTTTGTAGGCCTTAGAGCAGGAAACAACGCCAGTAAGCGTTATGCGCCAAGGACACGGATGACGCGAAGGTTATTTGCTCAGGTCACATGGGTTATGCGTTTCAACAAGACAACAAACAAAAACACTCATCTGCGTACGGTACTGGCCCAGAACGTCACGGTTGCCACAGACGCCAATGCTCAGTTCCTTTACGTACCAAGAACCATTTCATGCGATGCTGCACTCCGATGTTTCTTCTTGTATTTTTCCTGCGGCTACTTCAATGTCAAAATCTATGCTCTGGTTCCACTACTGAATAGCAGTGGTGTGAGTAGTATAGCATGATCGCTCCTACTCACTACACTCCTCCCCCGCAAAGATTGTTCCAGTCGCAGCAAAAGCCTTTCAGGTTCTCTCGACGATCTCCGTACCGGCTTCGGGGACGTCGATGGCTCTGGTGTGCATTCTCTTCTGATCGGATGTCATACCATTTACAAAGCTGGCTTCCGTGCACTCGATGTTGAGTCTTCTCATTCTTAATCAGATACACTGGACCACGGCGGTCCACTACTACATACGGTCCCCTCCATTTTGCCAGGAACTTCCTAGATCCTGGCCCCGTTGCGCCTGGACTCCGCCGGTCTCTGTACTTAACTTTCGAACCAATTTCAAACATTGCACCCCGACCCGATAACCTTGCAGTTGACTGCTCCTTGGAAAATTCTTGTGCGTTCGTCAAGTTTTGGTTGGCCACTCTCCGCGCTTCTGCTAATTCACGCGTGTTCATCCGTTGGTCTCCCCATAAACCAATCTCTTGATCGACTGGCAGGCGTGGCACACGCCCGTACATTAGCTCGAACGCCGACTTCTTCGTTGTCCCTTGAGGCGAACAGCGGTGGGCCAACAGAATGAATGGTAGTGCTTCCTCCCAGTTCCCTCCTTTCGCCGCCAACCACTCCTTGATTGTGCGATTGTTTCTTTCCGTCAGTCCATTTGATTGAGGGATGATATGGCGTCGTCCGAATTTTTGATTCCCAAGCGCTCCAAACAGTTCCGAAACTCTTCACTTTCGAAGCAGGGACCTTGATCAGTCAATATGCTTCGCGGTATTCCATGGTCTGCAACGATGTGTTCCATCACCGCCCTGCATACAGTGCTTGCACGCTGATCGGGTATAGCGGCTGCTTCGATCCATCTTGTGAAATGTTCCGTCATGACTATGATGTACTGATTTCCCGGAAGTGGTTACTGGAAAGGGGCCCATCACATCCACCGACCATAGTTCCCCAATTTCACTGACCGGAATTGGTTGTGTGGGATACTGACTGGGGTAGTTAGTGCTCTTCAGTAGCTGACATTGCTGGCACGCCCGCACATAAGTGTTGACATCATCCTTCATTCCAGGCCAGTATGCCCTCCGCATCAATATATATATATATATATATATATATATATATATATAACTGTTCTTCATTTTCACTGAAGGCCAGTGTATAAAACTTGCACAACTTTGATTTATTTTATAAGATAGAATGGCGCATCTGAAGAAATACTCAAAAGACAATGTTTTCGGTTCTTTTGAGCCGTTGAGAAGTTATACCTTCGGGGCGATTGATTAGGTTAAACAGGACTGTTACTCTATCATTTCTCGAGGTGATCAGACAGGACAAAGATCACCCACGATCGAATCCATATAAACAGTCATATGTGCTAATTCAGTCATGTCTAATTTAAGGTCAGTAGCACAGCGATCAACACGGTTGCCTCGTGAGGGTGTGGGTGGGGTTCACTTCCTGGTCCTTACTAGGGCATTTACCATCGATGAGCATCGATGAGAGGAAACTAGAGTTATGTACATCTTCTTCAAAGAAGCTAGCTAAAGTATCTGGGCAAAATATGGATTCTTTCATCAGATCATACCAATGAAATTGCAGATTGCTGGTCGAAACTTACATAACTTCCGTCTTTATATAATAATTTGTGAATTCAGACTGGATTTTGTTCGGATATTTCATGGTCTCAAAGGTATTTCCATCTGTTAGTCTTTGTTTCCAAATTGTTGATAAACATAAAAATTGATGACATTTGACTATCCAATTAACTCAGAGTTAGGAAGGAGGAGTTGAACGTGAGGAGAGGAAGTCGATATTCTATTTGGCGAAAAACGATCATGTGCATACGGTCATTTGTTTGCGAGTGTAAGCTTATGAAATTGTTCAATGTGGACCTTATCGAGGCAAAATAAAAACAGCATCAAGGTGAAGTGATGACACTGTACACAGTATTGATAAAACAGATTATGCTGGATTTATCAACTACACAGAACAATGTACAAACGATCCAATTTGAACTTTGATTTATTTGAGAAAAAGCCTTTTATTTTTAAGATTAAAGCAACGGCTGAACAAATGAGGCAAGAAACCACAACACATAAACCAATAAACTATTTACAATCGTGTTAAAGAACACAGGCAGTCCATTTCAGTTTGGCATTTGTTTAGTTCCCAGTATGAAACGATCCTTTGAGGTGAGCTTAAGGCAGTATTAAACAATGATAAAACGACCCAAATCATACAATAAAACTTTGTTCACAACACACAAAAGCTGACGACACTGATGCAGATTAAGTTATCGGAAGTAGCCTGCTAGTTAGCTACCAAACGACAACAATTTTCAAATATTTATCAACCTAACAGACTCATGACCAATGACAAGTTCTTGCATCGAACTAGTGAGAACCTTAAAAGAAGGCGATCACAAAACCGGACGCAGCTTGCTATCCTTTGTGCTATTATGTTTTATAATGCACAGACTATGTTGAACTTCGTTGTTGGGCTATTTCAGTCATAATGCGTTTTTCTTAACTATCCTGCAGCACTCCAGCAAGACAGAAAAGTGCGCAGTTTGCAGTTATCTCTATCCGAGTGTCATTGAGAATTTCTATCGGTCTTGAGGCACATATATGAAACAGTAAAGTTGGATGTTGTTCAGGAAATGCAGTCAACATTGTCCACATCGATCATCCAATGAACATCATTCCATAAAAGTTGGCATAATTTATCAGAATCACAAGAAATGTTTTTAAAATTATGTTGCTATATTGCATTACACGCCAATAATTGTATAATAATTATCAGTTATTTAAGCAACAACCACTATATTGGAAGATTAGAATAAGTTATCTGTGTATTTTGAGTACAAATAAGGGGTACGAAAAAGTTACCGACATTAATGGTATTGTACACAATGAGAAGTTGGTTCTCGAAATGTTCATTCTGCGGTGAACAGTACACACTTTGGCAGACGCTTCCGATTTTGAAGCTAGATTTATTAAACTAGAAACCGGTTCAGAAAGGGCCAACCGGATACAACTGGATGTAAGAGAGGATGACAAAACGTCATTCATTATATCCGAAGGTGACCTTGACTGGTACTGAATTCTGATGGATCTTAGTGGCTAATTAGATGGATAAAATTTGAGACAGACATGGGATTGATGTGATCATTGACATACACTGACCCCATACCAAGTTATACTTGAACGTTCAGTAACATCAAGAAAGACAGTAACATATCAGTTATTTGTGTCGATTTTTAACTGTCACAACCGTAGGTGGAAGAGAAACCTTAAGTAGAAAAACAAACTGGTGAGAAATGCGTCTGAAACATTTGTTTGGACTCAAACATTCAACATCGAGAGGTCTACACCTTTCAGAAAAACAACCAAGGTGGAAGTAAGTTGTTATAAACGAGAAAGTTTATTTAAAATTATCATTGCCTCGCACTATTACTTGCATTTGCTTCACAGAAAACTTCCCCAAACAATGGCAACGCTCACGCCACTAAGCCGGATTAACTGCTATCTCATTTCAGGTCTCCAGCCGTCATCTATGTGAGTCGCGAGGGCCACCAGACACGGAGACGAACCCGATCTACAGTGACCAACCTCTTCGAGTGAACAACTTCATTTGTCTACGCCAGGTCATCATCTGTCTATCTCACAGTTCACGCCAATCAGCAGCAGCATCGGCACACAGTGCTACTGGAAAACGCTTTGTTGAGGAGGGGATTACTGTTCTGAACAGTAGACATCTACAAAAATGATGAGGAATTACTGCCATTAGGGCGCACTAAAGTCGGAGAGCTAAGCTATAGAGAAAAGGCATATATATATCTGCATTTATAATTTGTGGGTGTGAAGAAATTGGATTGGACGAACTCATCGATAAAAAGTCAGCCGGTGAGTCGCAGAAGATTACGGTCACTCGATGTTGACAACGCGCGCAGTGACCAAACCGCATGGCACACTGTTGTAGCATCGGACTTTGATATAACGAGCATCGGAGTAAAACAAGTTGTTTAAGTGCGTCACGTGTTAAAACAAACGAGCTACAAGCGGAGCCGAGCCGACCAATGGGAAGTCAAGGCGTGGGCACCAATTGTAATTCCTCATTTTACTGATGCGTCTTGTACATGAAATAACCGACAGAAAATAGATAAATCTGATTTGTTTAATGCCACAAGACCTGCTTTTGACTTCGTTTCGGAATGTAGCGACTTTCCAACAGTGAGCAGTTATTTTTACACTTGTTCGGATACTAAATCCATAAAAACACTGTAGCTCATTTTTCTGACCATATGTTTATATATTCTTCAGAACATAAGAGTGTGCTTCTTAATCTTAGTGGCCACCACACATCCGACTGGTTTGATTCCCGTGTGATGTACTCGCTCAAAAACAGCTACAACATTTGTACAGTTGAGGTAGATCAGAGCGTGTTTCAAAACATTGGTAAATTCAAATAGTAATCTACTGATTGGGATAATCAGCAAGTCTGGTTGCAGTTATTGTCAATCTCATTCAGCAACAGATCACTTAGATGTTCCAGTCGAATCGTTCAACAATTTGGTGCTTGTTCGTAATCTGAAACCACTAGCTACTCAGAAAGAACGTGTCCTCATTGGTGTGCACATATATTCACCTGATTC
>LOND01004616.1:40478-50672 GCA_014220965.1 Paragonimus kellicotti
AAAGTCGAGTGTTTGGTTTCCATCATTTGAATACTCTTCACACTTAATCATAGGCTTCATATCCAGGTAGACGTACCAGCTAGTTCCTGGAGAAATTGAGTATTGGACTTGGATTTTGCACTCATAAGAGCTCGTCAGCTCTATACAACTTTGTCAACATTTGGATTTCAACTGATGTCCAATTTCTTACAAGAGTGACATATGAGTTATTGCTCTATTGATTACATGGTACACACGAGCTAGTTGTCAGTTTAATTGTTCAAACAAACTCAATTTTGAGTATACATCAGGTTATCGGTACATCCCTACAGATAACCAGATTCCTTCGACCGAACTTGCATCAGACTTCAAATACCAGCTATGACAACAGTATGCACTACTGATGAGCTCCGTGTAGAGAAAAAACTAGTTACCGGTGAGTGGGGCTAAGTGAGGATAATCCCGGGAGTGAAATTCAGTAAAGCACTGTGCTCATTCCAAACAGTACCTCTTATCATGACTCCATAGCACCTCAAGAATTAAACAGACATGATGTAGTATACGGCTAGTTTTTCTCCCATTGATCAAACTAATTACCGGAATTGTGACCGACCGATATATCGCTTACTGTTCAGTCTCATACTTACTTTCCATGTTTAAACCATTAGGCAGCTGTCACTTAGATTACCAGTTTGAATCAGAGCCCGGATAATTTCGCTAGTATAGCCCAATCGGTGATAAAAACTGATTTCAATGAAGTTTCGTTGTAAGAGCTGGGCGTATGTTGATGCTAATCTCAGTCTAATGTCGCTTATTTCGCTAGTCTCGGACGTTACACAGCAGGTTATAGCACTTTTGTTTTCCAAATACATCATTTAACTTTCACCCGTTTATTTGAAACTTTGAATCCAAACGTTAAAGTTCACTCACAAAATCATCCTCACACGATTCATCTTCCAAAAGAACTTATTTAACCATGTTGGGAAGAAGACTTGAACTGAAGGCCTCAAGCCAGCGTTAAACGGACGAACCGTTATGATGGCAGAACATTTCTGCACTGTTCATCTCTTTGAGTGCAGCTGATACGCTGGAGGGCGTCAAGAGCCAACTGGATCAAACTAGGAGTAAATACCTCCAGCATTAATAGCTCTCCGGCCACCTTACCAAACTGCTGACAAAGATATCAAAGGGTGTCGAAATGTAGCACCGATGCTGGATGCCACCACGACTGTATGTCCGCACTCAGGCCGTTTATTAATCGTTCGAAACAATATGTGTTATGATCAGTACGGAGATATGTAAGTAGAAGTGAATATCTTTCTTCTTCCTGGACAGATCTATGAATCACAATTTCCAGAATTAAATTTCAACGGTTTCTCTACAACAACCAGGACTAGAGTCCAGAGAAACGCTTTAATCAAAATGATAGTGTAAACGTTACCCTTAGAAGGGAGGGTTAATAAGTTCGACGTGTATGGAATAGGTTTTTTCTTTGCAGTAATCTTACAGATGGACAAAAACCGTACACCTTACGTTGTGTGACAGACGAGAGAACACACTCAACTGGCACTCATAACCACTGGTCAATTTTGAAAACCCACCACAGTCAACGTACATCAATCTCATGAAACAAATTCGTATCTACCCGTATTGATTGTAAAGCTTTACGGCTTTACACGCTTTATTCACAAACGTCATCAAGTAGTTGACTACCATGATCAAAGTGAAACTGAAAAACATTTGATTGTACATACATGACTTCTCACACTAGCCACCGTGACGATTAGTTCAATTTTTTTTAAAAACTAAAAATACTGTTATTGATGAGTAGTAGAGGATTTGGTTGACTTCAAGTTGAACGTCACCCACAATTGATCGCAGTTGTCGCACTGCCATAAACTTTCCAGTCATCATTCACATGCCACAGTGGTTGATCGTTCGAATACAAGTCAGTCGTGCCTAATGTGAGGTCAATGGCGCAGTGGTCAACACGGTTGCCTCATGAAAGCGTGGCCGGAGTTCTAGTCCCGGCAGTGGCAAGGATATGCACTACTGACGAGCTCTAATGAGAGCGAAACTCGAGTCTAGTGCTTCTTTTCGAAAGGGCCGACTGGAAAGTCTATGGGAATGCGACAGCTGCGATCAATTGTGGGTGATGTTCAACTTGAGAATAAATACAGTTGTCTCCCTCAACTTTAATAACAGATATGACGACATGTGACGTCTAGTCTTGAAGGCAGACATTGTTGCAAAGTTTGTGCTGTTTGTGTATCCATTTCCATTGTATTCTCTGATAATAATGAAGAACCTCTGGTGCAACAACCTATTGGAAATCACAGGAAAATGGTAGAAATCGCAATAGCACGGAAATTACGATCTCCTTTTTCGAGTATAGTCGTCGTGAGGAAAAGCTGGGAACATGATAGCAACTGACAAAGCGGAAATTCCTTCACGTAAATTTCATTAAGATACTATGCAGTCAAACTTAGCACATATGGTATATGGACCAAACGAAGTTTGACTAAAAACAGCATATGAAATCTTCTTTCAGCTTTATTTTGTCTGCCGTCCACCCAATTAGTGTACTCATTTTCCACGCTCCGACAATCCCTTAGAAATACTAATGAGTATGTAAAACGGGTTATTAAAGAGCGCTAAATCGCCACTTTACATCCTACCCTAGAAACGTATTATCATCTTGTCCATAACAAAATCAAACCTCACGGTATCGGTCATTTCTGCATCAACCAAGTAGACAAAATTAATATGAAACAATCGGTTTCCATGAAAACTTTGATATTGAAAGCAAAGGACGTAAATCGTGTGAAGTTATTCGCTATAGCACTTCCTACATTGTTAACACACGTGCCTGCAACGTGATTACAGGGAACAAAAACGCAGGATACAAGACGTGAACAAGTGACAAGGACATCCATACAGGTATAGACACAGGGCTAATGCATTTTGTTAGCTATCAGAAAGGGTCCAGGTGAAAAGATATCCTATTTACCAAGACGGTTGCAGCATCAGTACAAAACATCTGTGATCATAGGGAAATGGACATTTTTTGCCTAATTGTTTGTACCTCAAAGACTCAAAAGATGCGTCTCATCGTGTCACTGAGCGACACACTGAATACGCCCGATAAGGGTATTCTAGGTCCAATTTCACAAGAAAGGTTGATTGTGGTGTGACCTCGGTTCCGTTCGGGATAAGTCTGTGTGGGCCTCCTCCGGTCGTAGACGTTGCACAGCCGGGAGTAATACAAGGCACACTTTTGATCCTAGTAATTTGAAGAAAGAGTGCGTGATTATCTTGCCGTGTTTCATGTAACTAATGGATTACCATCCGTTTAGAATGAGAGTTCAGTTGAGAGGACAAATCGGTCACTGACTATTCTGATTGATGAACATCCTAAACAGGTTGCGTGCGCTGATTTTTCGGAAACGCAAAGAGGATATCAATTAGGCGCAACTCATCATTCATCCATGTTCATAAACAGCTTACCTTGACAACGCGGCTGCCAACATAGGCAGGCACATGTTAAGACCGAGGTACATGTAGATAAGTGATATAAATTTGGCCGGATATCCAACGTTTCGTTCATCTATGTTCAGTTTTTAACACCCATCAGTATGTTTTTGTCCGCTTCATTGTTACCTTACAATTAGGTCACACACATCAGAAGATCACATGAATCATTAAGTCAGTTAGCATCCCACGTTTTACCCCCTTTGATATAACTATCGTAATAAAATAAGATAATCCGATTGATTGACGGTGTAGCAAATTCTAGATGAAGTACAGAGGTAAACAAGTACGCCAATTTATCTTGAGTCTTGCAGGGTCCGTATAAATGTTTGACTGTCCGCAAATGTCCGGAAATTTCGGATAACTGTTTTCTAATAGCTCGGAAGATGCGAGAACTGGTATTTACAAGATTAATCACGCCAAAAACATGTCCTACGGTTTGAAGGCTTACGACGAAAAGTGAAATTCACTGTTATCGACACCGACAATTGACTGTTTCGAAGACGCACTGCAAGCGTTTAATGCGCAACTGTCTAACCGCCGCATAAGTTTGATCGCCGCTCCTTTGTCGGTCTCAGCACTACTGTGTGAGTTTCGCAACATTATGTGATAAATGGAATCGCAAGTTTTCTTGCCCGTCACCGATTCTAGTTCCTAAGATGTCAGTACACCATATGTTGATTAAATAGTACGTTCCTCCACCGCGGCGGTTCCTGTTAGGTGGTGATTTCTCTGTAGACACAAGTGGGACAATCTGTGCGGTGTCTGTGTGTATATTAGGGACTGAGTGCTTAAGTCGACAACCGATATAAATTCTCGATTGTACGTGCAGGCTTCGCGGTACAATAATTTTTATCTGCTATAGGTGAATTCCCAAGCAACGCGAAAATAAACGTTTTATTTTGCAACTGTTTGAAAACACCCCAATTAACAAACCATCAAACTTAATCTGCACATTGCGCCAAAACTGCTTTCTAAATGAATGGGTGAACACTAATTGAATTCCGGTTTTGTTGATTGATTGCTGAATCCATTTCAAATGCAAAACCAGTAAGGCAACCGAACCCCTGCCTACAAAGTTCATCAGGAGTTGTTAATTGAATTTTTCCTGGTCTTCCGTTATCCAAGCAACCAATCCTAGCTTCTAATTCAGCAGGATTGTAGCTCAAAATGAAACAGTCGCTTGGGATATCATGCCACATTTTTGTAGCATTGTCACTAACAGAATTAAATTATTTTCTTCCGGTGAATATTAATCAGTCCCGGGGGTGAACATAAACTTCAGACGACACTTTAAATATCGAACGTTATGTGCCAGAACTCTCTGATTTGTATGCCAACTCATCAAGTAATATCAACAGCTGAATCACATAGCATGTTGTAGTGATACGTACATTTTCGATAGGTTTGAAAAAAAACTAATTAACTGGTGATTACTCTTAAGTTCAGCAGAATTGTCCAACATTGCTTACTTGTCCTTACCTTACTGAATGCATTATCTTTGTGTTGTAAGTCTACTGTTGGCGTGAGTAGTAGTATGTGTTTTAATGGACAAAATTCGCAGACAGCACACTACCGGTTTTAGGATTGTTCCCACTCAACAAGTACGCGTACCCGTTAAGCTTTGGCAACCAAATCTACTAAAGGAACGCCAGATGTTGAAATTTCCAAGTAATAACTCATCCACCTCAGACTGACTTTCCAGCGCGCCCTTTCGAAAGGACTACATGTGATTTATAGTTGACGCAATGCGGAATCGCAGGCTGCGATCATCATTTATGAGTGATGTTCACCAATCTATATAGAAAACCACACCAAATCCCCTACTACCCATCAGATAATTGATTGTGTTGGCAACTTTTGCATAATGAGAAACCGTCGTTGATGCCTGAGCAGCGTAAGCATCACGAATGCCAACCATTTCCATTTACGTAACAACAGAGCGAATAGTGCCATCATCGAAATTCTCCTCGATTTATCTTCTCCAGGCCTCGCCCTTTCATGCTTATTGATTTTCCCCCCTGCCCCCACATATCTGTCACTCAGCCTTTCTCTCACACACATACACACCGCTTACCTGTTGCTCATCATAAAAGTGTCATTAAGCCCATTGTCGACTCGGAGACCAACTGCTAATGCGAAACCAATTGGTCAGTCTGATTTTGTTCCCTAGCAGCATGTGGATGCAGTTCACGTTGTGGGTGAGGTCTTGACGGTTCCTGTGCCAAGTTGTAATTTACACGTCGAAGGCGAAAATTCAAATGCAATTTTTTGTAATTAATCATGTTGTTTATATACACTGTACTTGACTAAGCAATAGCATTAGTTACCGTTGTGTTTACTTGCGTTGTTCAATTTTATTCGTAATAACGTGTAGTTTGCGAACGAGAATTTCACACGTATAATAATATGGTGCTCTTATCCATGCCGTACAGTCTCTACAAACACCTTGAAACTATGACCGTGAACGAAGAGGCCGTTCCCGGGTGGGACGGGATAAACAGTGTGCCGAACTCTCACACTAACTCGCTCTCATAAAGTGCAAGAGGTCGACTCGTAGTTACATACCTCTCACTACGGGCCCATTCTGAATGTGCTCGTCCTCTTATGGTTGCTTTATATATAGTGAACTTGCCTCTCTTTGCTCACGCTGTGGCGCGCATCATGTATCATACTCATACCAGAATTAACAGATATGGGTAGTGACAGGCCGTATCTCTCCTTAGGTCTGTCTCTTCGCTCTCTAATATATGCTCAGCATAGCTATATATCCGTGATCGTGTGCGATGTTCTCATACATCTTAGTCGACAAGATCTGTAATTGTTTGCGCAACATCGCCTAACGTCATGACGTCATATTTAATCACAATGAAAGTAACGGTCTGTTCTCTCACTCGTATGCCATCCCCGATAGATTTATATGTTTCTCAAGTCGGAAGACAAAAGGGTAAGAATACTCAAACCACTGCGGACGTAATGTCATTAATAACAATGTTGTCTTCATATTCTCGCGAGCATTTTTTGCATTTTACATTCCTTGTATAGGCTTGCACAATAAGTTAATGTCAATAAACTGGTGCATCTTCACGTAGAGTCCGTCTGACGGCTCGATCAAGAGGAGGTAAGTGCTATATGGCTATATCATTTTTCACGTCCAAATCGTACATCTACGTATAGGAGTTAAACGTTTAAATACAACAGTCTGTTTTATAAACCAAGTAAGATCAATAAACGCGAACTTCCAGTTGTCCACACTGTTTCTATCGGGAGCTCAGAAATGTTCCTTAGTTATTCACCGATGTTATATAGACTCCATTGAATTAAATACTCATGTACGCCTAAATCTTTGCTGGACTGTTACAAAGAGAATGGACGAAAAACATACGAAACTGCTTTTTCCACTTCTGTGCAAGTACATACCTACACAAAATTACCATTTGTGACACAACTCATGTCAAATAGAGGATTCAAGTTAATTATATCTTTTATCACGAAGATAGAGACAAATAACAGTGTTTCATATAAATACCAATTGATGCAATCATCCATGGAAAAAAAAGTGAACATTTGAAATAGTCTAAAATAAAAGTTGGCAGTTCAACACCGGATTTCAAAAAGACAGGTTAATTATAGTCACCTTTTGTAATGTTCCCATTTTGAACAGGAACTATCGATAAAATTTTTGAGCTACTTGGTGAGTGTACCTACTTCTAACCGTCAGAAAAATGTCAGCCATCTGTATGGTAGCTAACCGTCAGCCAGAACCACAGATATATCCATGTGTTCGAAAGTGATGATAATACTAATGAGTATGATCATACAGAGATGTAACAATGTTTGTTACCTAGGTTGATGGTATTACTGAATGAACTGGAAGCTTCATGGGGGATCACAAGGTGAACATAACGTTCACGACTACTTGTCCAACTATACGCATGACATTTGTATGTAGATTTATGTAGATTTATTCCTTTGGCAGCCAACCCCTGGAATTCGCACCTCAGAAATCATTCCATTAAAACGTGATTGTAATGTGTGTATACAATCAATAGGGTCAGTAGATTTACGTTCGATCAGACCGGATCCCAGAGATCAAGATAGCTACAAACTTCAATATCAGCAAGCCTTACTTATCTGGGGTCTAGTATCCTAAAAAATATCTGAGTTGAATGAAATCTGCGTTCGTACATGCGGCACTTTAATCTCCGATTTTTCACCATTTTTCTCATCAACTTTAACGGTCTAACGCCCCCCTTTTACTTCCCGTCACTTAGTGATTTACAATCAACATACTGTCAGTCGTTTTGTTCAAGTATCAAATGATCACTTAAATGAATTTCCTTGTGACTTAAGTCGTTTGTCTCATTGAACACTCGAAAGAGACTTGAACATTTGGTAGCCTTCAAGTAAGTCAGTTCTTCCGGTATTGAACTGCATGCGGTTCACCACTCGAAGGTTCGAAATCTTTCCCCCTTTTTATAGCATTCTGAGTTTTATTCACTTGTTCTCTGGCAAAGCCTTCACAGAAAGACGAAAACGCAATTACGTAACTCTATCTTAATATCTGATGTTGTGACACGTGATAAACAGTAAACTGACAAGATGTACAAGTTCCTCAAACAGCTCAGAACCACCTGGTCCTCAAAATTGTTCAACTTGAAAATTAACGAAATCCCTACTACTCATCAGTTGTTTTTATAATGTTTTAGATTTTTAATATCACCTTTCGATCAGCAAATGGTATGGGAGTATAAAATCACGATATGCGTGTCCAGAAAATTCACACCATCACTTTCGGGCAAATTACGAAAAATGAGATCGGTCCGTATTGGATATAACATTTCTTTTCTTTACATCGTCAACGTAACACCGCTGAAATATTTTATGGCGTACGGGTTATGCAAATTCAGGATTTAAAGTTGTTCACCCTTTCTGTTTTTGTTTGAATGAAAAAAAAAACCAATTTAGTTAGAAACTGGGCATAAGTACACCCACCATGTGAAGGAATTTATTGCTGACATGGGTGTGATGGCCGGTCCCTGGCGGTCCATCTGAAAGTTTTCTTTATTGTATCACTATAGTGAATTAATAATCAGGAATTTTCATGATGCGTTAAAATATCCTGTTATTCTTATTCAAGAAGATCTCTCATTGGATTGTTTGAATCTCCGTTTATCATTCTTTTCGTTCTTGAACTACCCAGCATATTTAAGTCGCCGGTGTTGCTCTACACCATTGACAGAAAGCTCTGGCGAGTTCTGGACTTGCTGGAAAATATGGTGACCTCACAGGACGATTTGTACTGTCTTAATCAGTGGTCCATAGAAAATAACTTGCCATTCATTGTCAACAAGTGTAAAGTCATGCACTTTTGCCATCAGAACTGTACTGACTGTTACATTGGCAAAACAAAGCTGCTGGTGTTGACATTTGAAAGAAGCTTAGAGACCATAATGGCAGACGGTCTAAGTTTGTCCATGAATTGTGCTGTTATAGCTGAAAAAGCACAAATAACCCTGAATCGTCATGGAGGAATTTGTGGAACCTTACACCGTAAAGTGTCTTCCACTAGTTCGCCTCCATAATCCGCCCACACCTCGAAACAAACATACACGCCTGTCGTTTCCATCATGAAAGAAATTGGCCCTTACTGAAAGTGTTCAGAGACTGGCCACTAGAATAAGTTAAGTGCTCTGGGAAATTCCCTACCCGAAATGGCTGACAAGAATAAGTTAGTCCCCAGTGAATTACAGATAGCCCACAGGAGACCTAATTCCTACCTAAAAACTATTTCACACTCCGAGTTATCTGCTGGCACATCTCCTCCCATTAAATAAGGATAAACGTTTAAGAGGTTACCCGTTGAAACTGAGTGATGGAATAGACAGGTTACTCTAGAGACAGGACGGCTTCACATTTAGAGTTTGTTCACATTGGAACGTGTTACACAACTCTGTGGTCACGTCTGAATCGGTTGAGAGTCTTAAAATATTATCCAACCGAAAATGTGTGCGAGAGACAACTGCACTACAAGTTTCCTAACCACTGTACTAGCTCAGTATCACATGTCATCAACTACGGATGCTTGACTGAATGTTATTTCAGTGTTTTTTAATATTGTTGTTTGAGTGATTGCAGCTAGATCATCATTGAATTTAACTTTGTTTAGTTCCATTCATTCCTTTATGTCAGTAAAACTGTGCAACACAACTTTCATCGATCAGCACAGAGACAAGAACACACAAGCAGAGATGTTTCTCCTCTGTAACAACCTATGAACCTATTTACGTAGTCACTATGCAACAGATGGCACATCAGAGTGAACACTCAAAAATATCTCTCTGTTGCACCGGTTATTGAAGGAACTCGATTATTTTCGTAGCCGCTTTTGATATTATGACATTATCACGATGATTTAGGTTACGTATGAATTGTGTGAAGTCAACTGAGACCGAGAGAGAATTTACTTGGATGAATTCTTCGGTAGTGGATTGTTCACGAGATGAATCTGTCAGTATGAATTTAATGGTTTTAGCTTGAATGGCAATTGGCACTGTAACTATTGACCGGCTCATATTTCCTTCATAATATCAAGTTTACAGCCTGTATGTCACGTCTACCTGACAAAAGTCAAATTTTGAGGACCAGGTGGTTCTGAGCTGTTTGAGGAACTTGTACATCTTG
>LOND01004617.1:35982-46692 GCA_014220965.1 Paragonimus kellicotti
ACCTACAAGGCTGGTTGGTAGAGAAAAATCAACTGTTGATATCTTGTTAACTTTTCTAGATCCTTTGGTCAAACCGATCACTACAACTGGGGCTGCGTCAACAGGATATGGTTTACCTCAATCTCAGATGGTTCACTGCTTACTTCCTCATTCATCAATTCAATGTAACCTGGCACTTACTGACTGATGTCGTGCGGCTGGTAGTGTTTTCATTTAATTTTTGGTAAAAAACACATGGTTTGCAAATTTCTCAATTTTAGTTTGTGCTGAGGATCTTATGATTTGACATGTAACCAACAGCACAACGGATTGTGAGAAATTGTAGGAATATTTGCACGTTTTTCACCGCTGCTTACGCTACGTTCTGTCAGGTTTCAATCTGTCACTTGCTCCCATTACGGATAGCTTACTGTTGCCCGCTCCTACGTTCACGATCTGAGCGCATGTTGCTATTCAGATTTCCACTTCCATTTACTGGTACATCTACTAGAACTGCTTCGGAACACGTAATTTATTTGTCTTGATATGGTCACCGTGTTAGGTTGCAGAACGACGTTGTAATTTCTGATGTTAGCACACGCGTTTATTCAAATTATCGTAGATTGGTTTAGGTATGGTCCAGCTGATCTTTATGAATGCGACTACTGCGGATTGGTTGCCAATCAGTAATGTTGACCGAAAAATATCACAACACAACACTTCGTCAATCAAGTTGTTGCTGAATTCTGATGTAGCCAACAATAAGTAGATCGGCTTGTAATCGGCGAATTTGCTGTGATCACTCTTTTAGAAATGAGTGACACTGCAATTACCCTCCTGGCTTTGGAAAACTTGTTTCCCAGAAAGAGAGAGGGGGGAAAAGATTTGGCCAGTTCGTTGGCTATGATTGAAAAAAAAAAAACGTCGATCACGCAAGTGACGCAGGATGGTAGAGTTGAACCTGTTGTCTCGTTTGATATGAGCGCAAAATTCCGGGAAAGCTGTCCACGCGATTGAATCAGATACTGTAATAGTTATTCAATAGCTGCGGGCTCAATGACAATCAGTGACGAATTCCGTTGTCGATAGACAGCCAGCTGGTGGACCCATAGTGCTTGATATGTGAGAAGAGCAGTCAAAGCATCATAGAAGAAAACAATCTTCAAAAATGAGCTTCACTTCGAAACCTTTTGCAAACGGGACTTCAAAATAGTACCGATTCACTTCGACGCTGAGGAACACTTTAAACGATCCGTGCAGATAAATGCTTTCTGCAGTGAGTTCGCAAACATCATTATCGTCCAAATCACACCTCACAAAGATTGTGCAGTGGCTAATAAGAATCACCAACACAGTGAGCCAACCACGACGTCGAACGATGTATCTGTGCAATGAAATTCTGTTGTAAGACGCTCCCCAATCAGACGGCGGTTCAGATACGTGGTCGACAAATGTGCGATAACACGCAACTTTTGTCTTATCTTTTGCTTTTATTTGTTATATAACAACTTCGTTCGACCAGAATTCGAGTTCGTCGTTGCCGCTGTTTCCATTGTTTAACCTTCGTTCAGTCTTAGTCGTGTATTCCGGATACAAGTCGATATCTCTTATACCAGTCATATGCCCCTTGGCAACACTGAGGCTTTCCTGGTATTTACGCTATGTTGATGTCATCGGCACTCGTTTCGTGCTTATTCCATTTCAATTATGACACCCGTTTTTAGCATTACACTAATTAGATAATCATCACTTTACTGCGGCTCACGGAGGTTTAAGAATCTCGTTACCTTAGTGCCTTCAGTTGTTCATGTGAGGCGAGTAGATTAGACTTAGTTTCACTTCACGAACCGCCTTAGTGTGCACCTGCACTCACCCAGTTAAACGATGACCCGTGTGACCCATGGAATCCAAGGTTACACTTAGCTATCCTTGAAACACCGCACCTACTTCCATTGGTGGACTGTATGCGACTCCAGACCAGACCTTCATGCTAAAATTCAAACGAGTTTGATCTAACTCCAGAAATAATTGTTCCTGATATTCCAACAAATGAGAGTTGTCCATGTGAAGAGGAATGTCTAAGAGCGATCGGATATCGCCAGTAAACCATAATTGTTACAAAGAATCTGGGACCGTTGGACTAGTGTAAAAATCTCCATTGTAGACAGGAAAAATACACTGTGGCGAACAAGCTCATTTTCAGTGATTCCTTACCAGGTTAAATACATTACAGTTCATAACACACATTCTCAAAAGGGAAATATTTCGGAAGTAAACAGAGAACGGTTCGTTAATGAGATCAGTCAAATCAGTTTCTAATTGTGAACTAGGTACCCACTTGAACAATGGGTCCTGACAGATATGGAAAGTGGGAGAATTGTCATGGTGGTTCTAATGCGTGAACGAAACGTTTCGTGACACACAGGAGGATTCATTAAAAGCAGTGCCTCGGAACCTGTTAGCGCTATCAATCGAACCCTCATGCAATTTCTGAAACCGTAATATTCTACCACAAGTTGAAAGATGGTTAGTTACTGCACGACAGGTATTTCAGTAGGTCAGTTCATTGTCGCTCTACCAAAACGTCAGCCGTCAAAGCTAGATTTTCACGGTCTAATTCATACGTTACTCCGCTGATATGGCTTTCCAGTTTTGAGCCTGAATTTCATCTCACAACTCATCACTATTTTCATTTAAACGTTCTGTACATTATTATTCGGTTGTGCACCTGGCGAGTGTTCTCCGTAACAATGTTTGCTCGCTATTTCTGACCCTTTGGACTGGCTTCCGTCAGTGGTAACTCGTTCGATCTACCATGTTGTCTGTGACCCATTGACCGTGGACCCTGAACAAATTTAACGGCCGAGCTGAGATATTCCATCGAATATGAGAATCTTGTCATCTCAGTTTTGTTCACCGACCACAATACGACTTGATTCCATCGTTTCCCACTTTTTGACATAAATAAACAAGGGCAATGGAAGTTCACAAATCAGTAACTCTTATTGAGTCAGCAAAGTTATCTACCACGGAGTGTCTTTCCAAACGAAATACGAGTGAAGTGATCTATGATCGTCTTCCTGCTTGCTCTGTCTGCACCTTCTCAACTGGTGTTTACCGTGCGCGATAGGTTGCGCAGTTACGACTGATTAAGGGTTACACCGTTGTTGACAGTTCGATTAGACTTATCAAGAATAAACTTTATCCAACATGTTCTTCCAATCACTGTTAAAGATATGAAGCTTCCACGATCCGCCTTAGTTAGACTTATCCACAGATGTCGCGTCACATTTGACGGAAGACAATTGAGCAGTTTCCTATAACTATCTATCCAGAAACAGGTAAACATCCGTTCTCAACAGTTTTTCAATGGTCTTTGGTATTCGACTTGTAGGTGTTCCGTTTCAGATATATTCGAATGAAAAATGCAAGGGATCTAAGTCCAACGATCTAGATGGCCATTCAACCACATTTCATTAGGATATGATAAGCATTTGACATTGGTTTTTCTTGCATTTCAGATATCAGGTTCGAATATCAAACGATATCCACCAAAACACACCTTTGCCTTAACGTCCAAACAAGCCTGATTGAAACCCTATACAGCAAATCGGCCTGAAGGGAGGAAATTAGACATCGGATGAAACACGCACTGTACCACACAGTTAATCACTCGCGGGTGAATGGGTCATCGGTCAGTGGACGGTCTTAGATACACATCACTTAGAGCAACAAACTGACAAGCTATCGGAATACTACGAAACGAACACCACCTAACATGAAAGAACCGAAGTTCTGTAAATGTAGGATAAACTTCCTATGGATGAATTCCCCAACAGGCTAAACCACCATGGTCAAACACAAGTTTCCGCCCTCAATAGTCAATTATATATATTACCCCCAAGTATGCCCGTTGTGGCGGTTCTTACATTTGTCAGATTAATTGCATATTTACTGATGGGGTCCCGGCCGTGACTCGGCTTAGTAAGCTAAATAGTGTTTCTAAATGTATAAAAACAATGACGGGGCAAAAAAGCGTATTTTTTAGAAAACCTTAGCAGCAGTGTAGTGAGTCAGTAAACTTTCTCATGTACAAAAATCCTTCTGCACACTTATCACAACCCCTATTGATCGTGATGGTCTTAATCGTACGCAAGAGGAAGTCAGTGGCTAAGAAGCTAATTAAATTGAATTATGCACTCTTTCAGACGAGACAGGCGGACAAAGGTAGACGGTACCGTTCAGATGACTTGCACCCGGCGATTAAGATACATGGACATCAAGCTCTAATCGCTGCGCTTTTACGTGGGTGTACTACATCTCGACAACAGCCACCCATGTGCTGGTCGTAATAAGACTTAGTTATCGATAACCCGATGCTGCAGTAGTGGACGCACAAGGTCCGTAGCCCAATTAGAGACCAATCACGCACTAACTCACCACGTTCCATTGATTTAATGGCATGTACAGACGGCCAAAGTGGTCAGGATTGGTAGCCAATAAAATGTTAGGCAAGTGGCTTGTCAAGGTCAGCCACGACCAATCAGAGGGTGGTCGAATAAAGCAAATGGTTCGGTGTTGCATGTGTTGCGGATCGTTGCCGGGCCGCGTGCAGAACGCGATGACATTCAGTTGAGTTGGGTAAGGTGATGGAAAACGTACTTTGTCCAGTGGAAAATGGTGACTGGGGAAATGTCCGGTGTTCCTCAAGGGTCTCATAAACACAGAACAATTACGGCCAGTTGCTCGATTCACACAATACGTCCGAAAATGGACAGGGGACTTTAAGCGAGATGTGCCTGTCGGATCCCTGCGGGTATGCAGGGAGCTCTGCTCGTGCGAGTTTTGTCCGCATTATGCGGTACAGTCAGTTGATCACTCGCACTCCAATGTGACACTGAAGGGATCTAACGTAATCGCAGTTACGACGTGAGTGAAAAATTTTAAGGTAGGCAGTGCAGCTTTCTGACCGTCAGCTGAAACGGGAGGCGTCGCACAAGAATTCTTAACGAAACAGCATATATCTTCAACTTACCAGCGGTCAAAAGTTGAAGCCTAAGTCTTAAGCACTTTGTCACCGAAAGTCATTTCTCAGCATCGATGATATTAGAATACATCGAATAACGTGATAAACAACTGTCAGAATACATTACTCACCTGTAGTGGAGATGGAATATCGAACCATACCACTCGTGTGTAAATAGGCGGATGTACCGTGTAAATTGTCAACGCAATCAGACTAGATATAAACTCTGAACAGTAGTCAAAATTGGGAATGGTGCTCATCGTACGAAGCTGTAGCAAACGCCTGTTTCGCGTCAGAGCCATGGTCGTCTGTTAGGAAGCGCAGCCTCAAACGAAACAGACAAAACGAATCATACAACAACGCCTCTCCTAAGGCTGGAGTGACTTCTTCGAGATTGTGCAAGTCTACATGCAAAGTCAACTCGCACCTGCTTGAAATGAGATAGGACTCTTACGGTTCACATTTTTTCGGCAGATTAAGGGACCTCGGATGATTCAATACTATTCCAATTATCCGGTCAGCTTACAGCCGCATAATTGGCGCTTGAACTTTTCAACTTCATGTGAACTAAGTCCTCGCGTTTGCCTGTTGACCCCACATGAACTACAACGTCCAAACGTCACAAATGCCATATGTGGTCGTTGCGGTTAATTCATCCTCTGCCCTGATCGACTTTTATGGTCATTAAGTGCCATACATATTCAGAGTCTCCGTGCTCTAATTTCTGTCTCGTTCTCAATTAACATTTTTATACACACATAATCCCTTTCGAGGGTTGGAAACCAAGCCGATCGAGCACGCGATGGCAACCGGGGTAATCATATTACGCAACTCGACGTTTGTGTTATTTTGTCATTAAAGTATATGCCACCTCTTGCAATACCCAGTGTGCATTACTCTTTCCAATTACGTCCTCCATTCACAAATGTTGATGCCGTGTTCATGATTGAGTTCGGAGATTCCACGGCTGTAGCCGTTTGAGAGTGTGGACGTCCCGGATTTTCCAAGCGATTACAGAGCAGTGACAAACGTGGTCAAAGTTAAGACCACCTGGTAGACGCCGGGGGTCCAACGGATATTTCTCAAGCAGAGAGCAAGAGCAATCCTGGAGAAGTTGCGAGGATTTCTCAAAGTTAGAGAATAGTTCGTCACAAAGACGTCGCTAATCCTTTGGTTTCACATTATCACCAAGTTTCGAGAAGCCGTGCGACGATTAATGAGCATCCAGCGTGTGTCCGAAGGTGACATTCTCCCCCGCATATAATCACCAACAGCCCTGTCATCGAAGTGGAAGGAACTGGACAATAATTCAGAATGGCTCCTTTTGCCCGGTGAGTTGGTAGACAGAATATCACCGGCGATCCGCGAACAACTTAAGTTCGCCCTAGCCGCCTGTCCGATGATTGTTGATAAGTTGCTTGACAAAGTTTGTGAGTTACTAACTGAAAATTCTCTGCTGAGCAACGAGAACTAGGTGAACGAAGACGATGGTCTGAAAAACTTCGAACCTCAACATAGAAGCTAACCTATAGAGTAGTACCACTGGAGAAGACAGAAAAGGATAGTAGCAGATGTGACGCTTCAGGGTACTATTGGAGAGTATGCTAGCTGGGCCGTATTCAGATAAATGTTTTACTGGTTACTTTTTGTTTTAGGCAGGTAATCTGATAATAGGTGTGATTGACAAGATTGCAGTTCAGGCCGTGTTGGAAGTCAGTGAGATTGGATAATACTGTCTGACTAACACAGCAGTTGTGAGTTTGATGACTAGGCCAACGCCGGGACAATACTTTCAACCGTGCGCAGTGGTCATTCCATCCGTCGTTGAATATACATTAAAAGATGAGGTGCTGACGTACCACAATGTTTGAGTCAATGGTCACGTAATCAGATGGTCGTGTTTCCTCCTGACATAAGCCAAATTATACTGCGAACAAACATTCTTCATCATGTTGGAGCTGTGTTTGATTGGAATCAAGATGAGCTTGTATCGAACCATGTAATGGTTTCATTGCTGTGAAGGCGCAAGTCAGAACCTAAACAAACGTGTCTAAATTAACCTCGTCCAATAAAAAATTGTTATAAAGTGTACAGATTCACAAGTTCAGAGATTCGTTCATCATAGGAAATTTTCGTACGATTTTCTACAGTGGATTAGATATGAACACCCTATTGAGCCGAAATGAGTTCGATTGTTCGGTCCCAGAAGAATTCTATTACCCCTTCAGCATGATGTGGAACGGTAAGTGCATACTGAGTGAAGATACTATAAAGTGGATTGTCTGTTCACTTTCTAAATTCCGTTAGTGAGGAGGTTCATAGCAACTTAAGAATTTTTGCCTACATTGAAAGACTCAATGAGATAACCGTCAACGCAGTCGTAACCCTTTCAATGGTGACAAAAACATTCCATAAGTTACCAAGCGTATGATTATTAAAGAACTTTACTTTGTCGTTAGGTGGTAATCTAGCATCCTCATCTGGACAAAATAGCTTTTGCTATTGAGGAGAAGCTATATGGGTTCAAGCTTATGCATCTGGACCATCAGATGTGCCACCCACAATCAGGCGACTGGTTCTCAAGGTTCGGGGCAAAATATCCACTTCTGTTGTTTACAGACGATGTCATCGACTGTAGTTCTAGTGATACGGAAGATACAGTGCGTGTTCCAACTGCCGTATAAAAGACCGTCTCGTCTGTGGGTAGTATACTACTCACAATCGACATTCATGAACCAAAGCGACCCAGAGATCTTCAATTGCTGATGGGTAGTCGGGATTTGGTTAATTTCAAGTTGAACATCACCCACAATTGATCGCAGCTGTCGCATTCCCATAGACTTTCCAGTCGGCCCCTTTCGAAAAGAAGCACTAGACTCGAGTTTCGCTCTCATTAGAGCTCGTCAGTAGTGCATATCCTTGCCACTGCCGGGACCAGAACCACCACCACGCATTGATGAGGCAACCGTGCTTCTTTTCGAAAGGGGCCGACTGGAAAGTCTATGGGAATGCGACAGCTGCGATCAATTGTGGGTGATGTTCAACTTGAAATTAACCAAATCCCGACTACTCATCAGTAATCTAAAATATCGCCTAGCAGGTTTAATGAGATCGGAGATTTCGACCTGTCTAGGAAGTCCTAATCGCGGGGTTATCGATTGGAGTTAACAGACAGTAACTGTGTCTCCTCTCGAGACGATCGGGCAACCTGATCATTACTCACAAGCGAAAGTGGTTGAGCGTTCACATATGATAATTCGGTCGTGCCTAATGTGAGGTCAATGGCGCAGTGGTAAACACGGTTGCCTCATGAAAGCGTGGCCGGAGTTCTAGTCCCGGCAGTGGCAAGGATATGCACTACTGACGAGCTCTAATGAGAGCGAAACTCGAGTCTAGTGCTTCTTTTCGAAAGGGGCCGACTGGAAAGTCTATGGGAATGCGACAGCTGCGATCAATTGTGGGTGATGTTCAACTTGAAATTAACCAAATCCCCGACTACTCATCATAAATTTAACATCTCCGACTTAGAGCGGTTTTATGTGTTACAGCTAACAAAAGTTAAGGAAATGTGTTGAACTGTTTCGTCCCTGTGCCTTGTTGTGTAGTCACTCAGCAACATTTACATCCGCTAGCCAAAACCGTACTCCCAGTCGTTGTGTACAACTTATCGTCATTTCGCGTGAACCGTGTAACCGTCGAATGTACAACACTGCCCGATGTATCGTCCTTCTACTTTTGTTTGTTTGATGCATTACCATCTTTCTGATCAAGGTGATCCCGCGTGACCCTAGATGAAAAATGTAGTCATTATGTTTCACAAAATAACCAGTATATCTACTAACCAAAGGATACACTTCCAATATCCCTGTTATAGTTGATCCTGCAACTTAACACAACTTAGGTAGTCATAATCGGATTAAAATCCGACGAACGTGGTGGCTTGATCAGCACGTCAAACCACTCTATGTTCTCAAAGGCGCTGCACTGTCGGGCTGCAAATCGAATGGTCCAGTTACCTCGTGTAAACCACCTATCCGCGTGTTTGACCTCGGGTGACCTAATGTGTTCCACATGGTTATAACACTTTCCGAATCTGGATCGAATGACCACTACGGAATGCAACTGTCTGTGACCCTGTATTGTACAAGCTGACATCATTCTCATCAACAGCAATACATCAGTGGTTCACACTGATGCTTAACTGCCACACAACCACGAAGAAAAAAACAACCCTATATAGGAAGAGAGAAAAGAAGGGAAGGGGACCTAACTACTAAAAATAGCTACGTCTATATTCAACATACAACATCAAGGTGCCTACACCTTGCAAACAAACAACCGAGCTGTAAGTGAAAGTAAGGCGTCATCAGCAAGACAGCTTTCACTGCCCCGCGTCATTAAGTGCACTCACTTCACAGACAACTCGGCCAAACAACGACAACATTCACGCCACTGAGCTCGATTAGCCGCCATCTCACCTAACGTCTCAAGCCACCGACTCTGTGAGTCGCGAGGGCCCCAGCCCGGGAGACGAACCCGACCTACAGTGGCCAACCCCTTCGTAAACGATTTCGCTTCTCTATGCCAGGTTCATTTTGCACCTTACGCCAGTCGGCCGCAGCGTCGGCAAAGAGTGTTCGATGTGACAGACGACCAGCTGGCATCCTTAGTACATGACCTAACCATCTAAGTCTGTGCAAATGTAGTGATTGAACAAAAGAACTCGTTTGACAATCACTACCAAATACCCGCTTCCTAACCTCCTCGTTGCTTACTCGCTGGTGCCACCCGATACGAGCGATCGAACGCAGACATCGGTGGTCAAATACCTGAGACGGTTCACGTCCTCTACTCTGAGTGGCCAGTTTCGCTGCCGTGAAGTGGTACAGCCCTCACTGTCGCCTTATATACACCACCCTTAATTTGTGCCACAAATAACACAATTGAACGAATAAAATTTGGACGTGTGCTGTTCGCAACTAAAATAAGGAACACCCAAAACGGTCAATTAATCCAGAAATTACACTGACGAGCTTCGCAGTCCAACTGACGTTAACTTCAACTGCTCAAATGGTGATAAGTTTCTAGGAAATTGGGCAAAATAAATGCATTGCCAAACGGCTTGAGACGAACAGAAATTTCATCTACATGCAAAACTTAGACTGGAAGCGACCGCAGAGTTTGCAATCATTGTGGAATACTAAAAGTGGTTGAAGGGCAGTTTGCTCCTCTACAAATAATGTACAGCGTAATTTTCACACTTCCATTAAAACTTTCGCATTGTGTGGCATTTTTCCAAGAAATGAGTACAGTATTGACCAAACTTGATGGAATGTTGCAAAACTTCGCGTCTTCCTCTCCGTTGATCAGTGACTTAGTTAATTTGGCTAGTTTCATTTGGTACGGCAGTCCAGTCCAAACTGTCTCTTCTTACCATGGGCTACTGTGTGCAGCGATGCATGGGTGGGTGCAACAGGGCTGTGTGACCCACTGCTGTCTGCAACAATGCCGTCGGATTTAGCTTTACGGGGAATGGAGACGTGATCCGCCTGGAATGCATACGTGAGTCGAGGTTCGATTTTAGCACGCACTGGACATTTGTTACGTCTGCACTAAGACTACAACTCTGGTGCCTTGACCAAAATGTACCTGTGCGATCCAGTCTACAGGAAACCAACTTCGGGGTTAAATGTTCGTTATCAATA
>LOND01004618.1:32208-42812 GCA_014220965.1 Paragonimus kellicotti
TTATTATTATTATTATTATAACACGTTTGGTATCATCAATGGATTGGAATGGTTTGCCATGCCTGAAAACTTCACATATATCGTTTATATACATGAGAAGGAGTAACGGTCTCAGAGCACCTACTTGAAGCACCCCAATGGTGACTGGTCTGGGCATTGATCGGTTATCTCATATTTCCACTGTTTGCCCGCAGCCGCTAAGGTATGGAGCAAACCAACTGAGCACTGGATCACATACACCAAAAGGTGCTATATTGATCTAAAGACACTTATGAGGCACACGACCAAAAACCGTTTGCTTGTCCAACAGTATAATAATGATTGCATCTCCTGAATCAGCAGATTTTGTAACATGGTTAAGAAATTCCAGCTGGCACGTCATGCACGAACGTTTGCTGAGGAACCCATGCTGGGAGTGGTTTATAAGGTTTTGTGATAATAAGAATTCAACCATGCGACATTTTATTATCCTTTCCAACACCCGAGAACAAATTGAGGTATGGTTAACGGGGCGTCCTGTCGCCAGCCACTTTTATAGTGGGGCTTAATCATAGAAACCTTTCACGGAGGAAGGAAGGCACCTGATATGAATATTAAGCAAAAGTACAGGAATGTTCCTCCCTCCGTGTTTGAGAGCGGAAGGTTAGATACCATGAGGACTATGGGAGATAATAAGGCTTGATAACAGCCAACTGAGCTCGTATGCTCACAGCACCAACAGTAACAACGTTTATTAATATGTTTGTGTCAACAGTGAGAGATGGAGGCAGAACACTCCTTTCGGTGTTGAAGAAAAGAGCGAAATAGGAATTAGGGACGTCACGCATTGTAACCGGATCATCCACAAGAGCTTGGTCCTGTAGGGTTACCACTGAGGTAATAGGGCCTCTCGTACAGTTTCTGCGTCTCAATAATTGCAACAACTCAAAACTATTCTCTATGCTGTTAGGCGCACGTTTTTGATCATTTGAGTGGAGTATTTTTGTTCTGTGCTCTGACACTGAACATTGTGTGTACTTGCATAATGAGAGAGGTCACATGTTTTTCGGTGCAGTGATTTAAGCCTTTTGAGCATACCCTGCCGCTTCGGAGTGAATGTTCTGACTCAGTCGCACACAATAAGGAGTTTTGATTTTAGTGGAGCTAAGATGTTCATGCAAAACTTGCAGTGTTCGTTAACTACTTCAGTTGCAGCACTTGATTGTGAGGTCAGAGAAAATGTGTTTGCTCCAACATTTTAAACATCGCGGTGAACATGTTTCAGTCGACGAAGGTGATTTGGCGGTAACATACAGTGGTTTACTTTTTACTACTTTTAAGTCAGACACCTCCTGGAAACTGTTTTAAGTCTGACGTGGTACCTGTCGGGAAAGTAAAATCTAAAGTGTAGTCCTGTCTGGTAGACAGTAAAATAAGTTGGCGCCATCCATTTATTTGGACACATGCGAAAAACTCTGCTTGATTTGTAGGAGGAAGTGAAAGATGTCCAAGAGATATTTGGCATGTTGAAATCTCCACCAATTATTTTGTACTGTGAAGGCAAAGTCGATACATAATTCAGTCCATTAATAAGGTTAGTCATGTCGTTAAGTGGTCTGTGGACGCATCCTGATAATAATTCACAGGATCCAGTCAACACTAACTGCCACAAGGGGTTGTCAATCATATCAAGACAATATTCACCAGGTATGGCTGCAAAACATTGCCTTTTTAAGTAAACTGAACACCCTCCACTATGTCTCGTACCGCGATTTTTGCGGAACGTATGGTAATCTATGAAAGTAGTTGTGCCTGAAGTTTCAGGGATAAGCCAAGCTTCAGTGACTAGAATGATGTAAGGATTACACAGGAAAATAGAAAGACCTGAAAAATGTAAACCTTATTGACTGGTGAGTGTGTGTTCGGAAGCGATGAACCCGATGCGTTTCTCCCATTTGACAACATTTTTCGATCTTCAAAAACGTCAAAAACAGAAAAGGCTTTGTGATTCGAAGACTGGTGACGTCTCCTTGTCTGATACACTCAGAATGAGCTCGTTAGTGGCTGACTGGACGTCACCTTCATTTGAGTTCATGACAGAAAGTGTTGGGAAAGTGTTAATGGGGTATGGTGAGGTAGCGGAACGATGGAAACTTGGTGATGGGAGTCTGAATAATGTGTCCCGCTAAAAAGGGTAAGGTTGGAATAAGTTAGCCACCCCCAAATGCAAGTTGTCAGTAAAGAGATCGCGGGTTGAGTTTAGGTTAGTATTTGTTTGTAGGGTATATTTGTATTAAAAGAGGTGCAGAGTGTATGGCAAACAGTCCGGGAGGTTAATAATGGGACTCTGATTGAGCCTTGTGTTAAAAGACTCGTCACGTAAAAGATGTCTATTATTAAACAAGAGCATAGAATAAGAGGTTAATAAATGCATCCTTCATTTGTAGAATACGGATTCCGATTTTCCCACGTGTTTCTTCCCTCATGTTGCCAAGACAGTGAACCGAAGCGACTCGTTGGGTGTTGCGTTGAGAGGGGATCATTATTACCGCTGCCCCACTAGTGGCTGATTTGCTGATTCCTCCGGCGTTTATCTAAAGGCGAAACACCGGCATGCCTTCGAATAGTAGATGGGCGATATCTCACCTTAGTAGATCCGGTTGCAGCGCAGATAGATTAAAAAGTTAGATGCACCTTCTGGATCAATCTGGACATTGTTTGTCACAAGCTTCCGCTTTCTGGTCAAGTCCTTGGCCTAGGTTGCCACTAGGTTCGGCATGCTGTTGCAACTGTCACGATCCACTGTTGGCTCCTCCAAGTCAGTGAATTCGTTTTCTTCTTTCTTGGCGTTGGCGTTGTCGAGAGGATAGTTGGTACATTCAAGCGTGGTGCGACAAAATGAAGCTACACAATCATTCGGACCCAGTTTCTCATCTGTGGACATCGTCATGTCCCGTTTTCAAACATCCTAGACTACGCGTTCAGAGACGGGGTTTTGCCCGTTAAGAGATTTCGACGCTCCTTTCCAAGGGGCGTTCTGTCGCCCATAATTCTTGTCAGTTCAAGCGAGGTTTTAGACCTAATAAAGTCCCGGTCCTAAACGAATTGTTTTGCGATCGTTCTGTTCCGGAATTTGTAAGAAGGACGGTGGTAGATTTTTTGTCTCCTTACGACGATGGATTTATATTAGTTACTTTTGAGAGTATTTTTTTGTTGCTTCTCGAGGGCAGTTCATCTGGCCGAATAAGTTGGATAACGTTGGTTAAGCAACGCATCGGTTCCGTGATTTCTGTTGTCATCGTGTTGATTTACGTGCTTGCATCTCAAATATTACCCATATTAGGACTTTCGGGCATATTGAAGATAAATGATAGGGTGACAATATTTTTCTTTGAAAAACCAAATGCAGCATAGTTCGCGTCCAGTTGGGCAAGCCCAGCTTCCAGCTTAGACATCTTACGGAATAAATCTCCCGGAACCTTGTCCACAGGAATGAAACGATTCTAGGTTTAAGAAGTGCTGAGGAAAACCACCGGTTTATCATCACCACCTTTAACGACAGGTTCTTTGGAAGGGACAGCATGAATTCTAGATCTAGACTCATTGCCCTCAGAACGATCAGTGTCGACTTTAGAACATTAAATAGAGGTTTTGACATCAGTCGATCTTGTTTGACGATTGATTTGGCCACTATGACTAGTAACTACAAAAATGTCTGCAGTGAATCATGGACGGCGTCAACATATAGGCAGATTATATGAAATCAAAAGTGTGAAAAATGGCAATTACATGAACAAGTTCAAGTCCAATATCCACTTGATAGTTATTTGCCCCTTCCGAATGGCGCGCCTGATGTTCGTCGTATTATTGTAGTGCGAACCTCGCAGTGATATGAATAACACACTTCTCATTAAGATGGGCGGCAAAGCCCTAGGTCTGCTAAAGTCTTCAAATTCTGCAGCAGCCGACGGCATATATTCGGATATTGTCGAGCTGCTGGTGTCTTTTATGACAGCTCTTTATAACTCTCTTAAAAGAAACAGAGACTCTACTGTGGTCGGTATTCGTGAGATAGGATCGAGAAACGAACAAAAACTACGACCAGGAGAGCCCGGTGATAATAATCAGGAAATGCCCAGAACGGCTGAGCAGAGACATGCTTTTAACATACCTGATTGGAAGTCGTTTCGGCTTTATACAGCACGGTTTGCAGAGGAGGGAAGTCTCGTCTGTTCAGTTATTACATTTGATGATTGAAGTAACCGGCTGATTGGACAAAGGGAGAAAAGTCCAGGGTGTGCTACTTGGATTCCAGAGAAACCTGCGAATCGGTAAATCACGGTTATATCACCCACAAGTTAACCAAGTAATTGACCGTGTATGGGAGTTTTTGCGTAACGATGTTTTCAGAGTGAATAAATGAAGAGAAAACTTACAGTTAAATACAGCCCACAGTGGTATCCGTTGAAGAGCCAACATAATTCCTCTCTTTTCTCAATGTTCGTGAATGATCCTAAAATGAGGCTCAGTAACGCATGCTTTGTATTTACGGATGATGTTCTAAGCGCAGGGTCGACAAATTGGTCTGAGTTAGCACAGCATTCAAAAACAATATGAAATTGATCTCTTAGGTGGGACCTTCCATTAGATGTCTCTGAATGCCAAATTATATCTGGTAGCTCTAACTCTTCCGTAGTACCTGCCTGTCAAGTTCCATTCGACAAAAAGTTTGTCGAAGAGGTGCGAGCTCCGGAAGCATTGAAGAAAAACTTGTTCCGGGTCTTCCACTCGACGCGCTGCCGCTGCACACAGGGTCCGCGCCGAGCTACTTAAACTAAAAACATCGTTGTCTAACGAACAATCGTAAGTAGATTTGCAGCTACGAAATACCATAATTTGGCCACATCTAGAGTACTGCGCGCAGACGTTGACACCCTACTTACGTAAAGATATCCAATGCACTGAGAGAGCAGACCCTGTAACTTGACTGATTATAGGACCTAATAGCAAGCCCTATTATGACCCACTGAAGAGGCTAGGATCATACCTCATGGGGAAGCGCAGGGCGTGAAGTGGCTCTGATGGGGCCTCCAGGATTCTGAAAGGCACAAGCGGTGCGAACGTTACAGACGTGTTTTAACAACTGGTTCAAGATGCCAATATCAGCGACACTAATCTCCGAACAGAAAGCGGAACTCGTTTATACTTACAGGAAAATTTCTTCAGACACCGGACTTTGAATGGGTGGGACAGGTCTCCTTATGGACTAATGCACCACGATACTGCAGTCTCCTTTAAAACGCGCTCTGACAGTGTATGGCTGGAGAACCTTTCAGGTCTCCTCTAACATAGCGGACAAGACCCCAAAAATTCGTGCCAACGTAACGGGGTGTGGCAGGTTGAGATTCCTTTTCTGCCTTTTACATTTTCACTAATTGTGTTAGTAACTCAAGGAGCGGATCCTAAGATGTTGTTTCATTAGTTCTGACGCGCTGACGGTGTTTCATGCCGCGTACGCTATGGCAGAGAGACCACTTGATTATCACACTGTTTGGTGTCATGTTGTCTGCCACCGGACTGTGTATGCAAGCACCAGTTGGACCACTGGTATTAGTTGAATTACTCGCGAGACTTGAAAAGCCCAGCCCTGCTACAGTCATTAACTAAGTCCTGTTCAGATATCTGTCCATTTCTGCATGATATCGCAGTTTGGTGACATCTTTATTCTCAACATTTTTACCTCCACATTCTTCTGAAACCATCCACGATAATCCTTGACGGTCAATTGTTGACAATTTCTGAACTCTCTTCTAGACGTGAGTTTCCTCAATGACTCGTACGTTGCTGAAGTAGCTGCCTGCGTTACGTGTGCAACGATGTCCATATGTTTGATAGGAAGTTGGTGAGAACGCTATCTGTCTTTATTTATTCCACTGTTGTTCATTGCTCTCTTTGTTGTACTCGAAGTTTTGGTAACAAGTATGAGCTTTCCTAGCAAAACCGACAAGATCGCGCGAAAAGTCGTTTCTCCGATGAACGTTAGTTTCAATGTTAATAAGACTTGGTATCATTAAGCTGTCAAAGCTTGTTCTGTCGCAGTTTGTCCCTCCTTACTCCTCATTGCTGAACCGTCGTTCACGTATGCCCGAGATTCACCTGCGCTTTATCACTCCGCCAATACTTGGCTTGTTGTACCCGGTCGTGTTCACGTGAATTGCTAGCCTTGGACCTTATAAGCTTGGTGCGTTCAATACCAATATTTGTTATTTTCTTCATCTTGGTTTTCGATGCTTTTCTTGTAGTTTTCCGCCATAATAATAACGGATTCGTCTCCACGGTGGATTTTTCCGACCGATATTGGTTGCTCAGCTGAATCATTACTTGTAGACGCCCGCTTCATTTCGGATGCTACTATTCTGGATCCAGCCCATCAACAGGCTTTGCGAGTAGACTGAAGACAGCCCGAAGAGTCACCAGCCGTCTCAGACAAAGCATCAAGGATGTTTGTGGTTAAGCGCTCAAATGTTCCTAAATGTATTGAGTGGGGAACACACGTTCCACCGTAGGCGATTGGAGGACGGACCGATAATTTAACCCCATTAGTTTCTGGGGGTTCCTATCGACAAATTTCCTCCACTAAAACATTGTTATATCGTGTTCTTGCACACTTTCTTCCTTTCCGATCTTATATTACCACAATGCCTTCGTATGGTTATGATAAATGTCATACACACATCAGAAACACCCGAAAAGACACCAAACGTTTTTAAGAGTTGACATCGTTAACACAACAAAGGAAATAAACTATCTGCAGATCAGGAGTGTTGATACCACAGGCCGCAGGCAGTTTGGTCCCATGCTACTACCCTACAGGGTAACTGGAGTAAAACTGTTTCCGTTCTGTTAGCCACGTTTTGCCTCACTCTTAAATTTCCCGTCATCTGACAATGTGAAAAAATGATTGTACCAGCGAGACAACAAAAGTTTACTTTCGGTACCTAAAGGTAATTCCCCAAATTAAGGTCTGTTGAGCCAGCGAAAGTACGAGTGCAGTTTAAGCTTGGGTGCCTCATCGATCTTGATTTGTGTCCAAAACGGGAGCAGCCCTACGATGGTCCGAATCACCTGTGACTGGTTTCCTTTGGTTAGACTTTTTCGTTAACGGGTGGACGGCAACCAGGAAAACATTTGTTGCTTAAGGAAGGTCTTCCCAGACCTGATAAAATGTGCCCTGCACGGGTACAGGAGGATGTCGACCAAACGGGTTCATGGGAGAACGCTGTTTCAGTGACTTAACCACAGAAATGGTAGAGTTTGTGATTGAAGGGTTAGTTTGAACTTCCATCACGTCCGACGACCAAGAAGACACCGTCTCTGCGTTGACCTGCGACATCAGCAACACAGTTACAGGAAATTGACAAATGAATGTTAGGCTTCAAAGTTTCATTCCGCAATGGTGAATGCGAACATCAGTTACAGGCTAATGCTCTTTTACGCTGATTACTTTCGGGTCATCAGTGTCCCCAGTGTTGAAGTTATACTCAGTGATATGATGGAACGACTAGTGACCATGGCAGTCGCTGGACAAATAACCTACTTCGGTAAACACAAAAGACGTTTGCATTCAAAGTCAAGCACTTGAAAGCGTTTTTACTGGTTAGCACCTGCCTGCCTAGCCTTGATTCGCAACGTACCTGGGGCATGCGCATGAGATGACAGAAAACGCTACCACCCCTGATAGCATGCTCAGTGAATACTGTAGAAGTGGTGCTAACATTGCGCAAGGGGCAAACAATCTAAACAACATGCGTGCGCACAACGCAGTGAGGAGGTCAGTCAGGTATAGGTGCGGTTACACGACGGTATTCTTACTGATCCGGGGAAAAAATGGATTGCGGGTATCCGTGAACATAATTCTTTCGGCATGGATGGGAATGGAAGTTTCACATTTTGTACTTGCTGCATGAATAGCTGCCATTACTATATGTTACTCATCTGAACTCTACGTGTTGTTTTACACTCAATGGCATCATGAGAAGGGCCCTAGTCTAACGGTTGGTTAGGTTTAAAGGCTGCAGAGAGGGTGGGAGTGCCAATGGGGTGGATGAATGCAGCAGGTTGATGACGGGGGGATATACATGTGAGAACGGCTGACTACAGCGTGTATTTTACTGAACTGCTATTGGTCTTTACAATCCATGTGTATGACTAGCTGGAAAAACGTAGTGGAAGGCACTTTCGCTTTGGACACGACCCTTTCTTCACAACGATAACGCCTGTTTGACCGCTGGACAAAAAAGCACAAGTACTAGTGAAAAAAGGAATGGTGCTCGTATAGATGAAGTGACCACACGTAACCTGAGAAAGGAGGTGCACGTAATTATTCTGACAAAGAATTTACTCGATTATGTGGTCCGCCGCTGTGGTGGTTCACGGCCAAACGAGTCGGAAACGGCCACTCGGGCAAGAAAAAAGATTCAGGTTTTTCGCTAAATATTAAAGTGCATGTTTCGAGACAAATATATGGATTTTATCAAGTATAATAATTGTGTTGTGAGGAGAAAAGTTGGTTATATCTGAAAGTTGATCATATTCGCTCTTTTGTTCAGAAAAATATCTTGCACTATTTTTGATAAATGTCTTCGTAATCGAGTTTGTCCTCTGAAAATTTCTTCATAAGAATTTCCGTGATAAGAAACATACTTGCGTCCGGTGAAAATGCCAAGGGTGTGCGATTTTTCATTTGTAATTCCCGATCACATAGCATTAACATTGCATTTTACACTAAATAACAAAGTGCGCTCCAACGGAAACTAAGCCTTCACGTTTGCGGGCTTAGTTATATATCTGAATTATATGTTCAGTCTGTTTCCCTGTCGGTATTTCAGGTAGAAAACGGTCGACGAAATGTCATTCCTAAAAGCGATTGCACCTGACGTTATCACGTGGTTGTTTCTATCTACGGCCCATATGGGACAGTGTAAATGAGAGTAATATGTCCCAATCTATCACTAACAGCCTGCGTACTGTCTAGTTTATTGCTTTCTGACTATGTTTGAGTGTAGCTTGTCACTGGTAAACAGATCAGTTCCCATTTGTCTGACGGTGAATAAACCACTCTGAGGCTGGTAGAAAAACATCTGAGGTCAGAGTTCCCTTCGATTGACCCTGTCGCACTCTTTCCCGTGACCCCATCTAACTAGACGCCTGTTATTGTTATTCTCACAACCCGCGTCTAAAAGTACTAATTTCTCCATCCTTGCCTCCCTCAGTCATTGAACCTCACCCACGCGCCCATTGTTGTCTGTCAGTCTCACCCTCCCCACCCCTGTGAATACGGCCTTCTTATGGGCCGCCGTGAAACTGTCGCCGACTAATCGGTCTGTCCGAAGGCCGGCTATTTAGTGGATGTGTACGTCTCTAATTCTGGTATCGATCTTCTCTGGCCTGACTGGCTCAAACCGCTTGGCTTCCTTGATATCCCAACCAGGGCCATCTGCAACCAGGTGCGATCTCCTTTTGCACCCTTGAATCCGCCCGAACATCATCTAACATTCCGCAGCCGTGTTCTAGTATAACTTCAGTATCTGCTGCACCCAGGCTACGCTTTGGCTCTGTCCTGGCAGCTGACCGGTCATTCATTCCAAGCCAGCGATCCCACACGTAGTTCTTTCGATCACAGATCAGAGTCTGGATACCTGAACAACAACTTGGTTTCCAGGTGTCTGCCGGCCCTCTCCATGTGGGCCACGTTTATCGTCATGGTGAAGTCCGGCATGCCCATCCAAGTCTGCACTGGTTTCTATGCAAGCCTGAATACTGCTTCGGAACCAACCTACCAACCGCTTTTAGTTTCTGGAAGTATAACCACCCTGCTCAACGGTGGCATTTGCTTCGCTAAATCCATTCAGCCGAGTCACCCTCCAAAGTAAAGTAGCAGTCTGACAATGCTCACCGTGACCTTATCAAGTATGCTAGATCTATGTTTGGTGTAAAAACGGCACCTGTCATCTCTTAGCAGGTGATCGGCGCACAGATAACTCACCAACTTGGTACGGCTTTCATCTTTGTCGATCAATTGATGAAGCCCAGACTTGAATTGCAGCTGACTTCTAACGGTTGTGCATCGGCAATTGTCAAATTCTCTTACGGTCTATGAGATATTCTGGTTTGACTTTCATTATCGCGGCTCATCACCCAAATCCGGGAGACTCGCGTTGTGCACCCGGTGCCCACAACCAAAGATGTCTCCATACTTCGCCTCCTTCTTGACTTCATCGGCCGCTACGGTGTCCTCCTTCCAAATCGGCACGATGCTGCGGACCCTCCTAATCATCTGATACAGTAGTATGTCCCATGCTGTTCATTCCTTAATTACGAGTGACCTTTTGCCAGACTGCAGGCGATGATCATCTCTGACTTGTTGCTGGCACATCACGGCCCAAGTGTTGTCGCCGCCGACGCCTCGAACTACGTTGGCGTCGTCGTCCCACAGTTTCCCAGGTGGTCCGGAGAAGGCCATTGCTCACGCATCGCATATGCTGACCTCAGCGAAGAACTTTGAGTGAACTGGTAAAATTTCGAAAACACGTTAGTCATGTCAACATTCTATTCTACTAACCGAC
>LOND01004620.1:29060-39365 GCA_014220965.1 Paragonimus kellicotti
GAAAGGTTATCCTTCGTTCACTGTTGAAAATTTGGTTAACACCGCATTTGTTTTGAGCCACACTGGATCCACGACGAAAATGTCAGTCGAATTGTTCACCTGTGCACGGTAGATCAGCTTACCAGCTTACATAAACCGCTTGAAATACAGTTACCACAATAGTAACAGCATGCGGTGAAGTGACTTTGAGAGTTGCGAACATACTACTGCTATGTAGGACTCAATGCACGTCTTACCATCGCTTATGGTGAGGCATTTTCTGACGTAATGAAAACTCTATTCTTTGTTCAGAAAGGCGACAGTCATCAGATATAATTTCTTCTCACATTGCAACCATCATTATGTATTGTTTACCCGGTTGCTTTTATTTCTAATTTTTTCATTAGCTTTTAATGCAAGTCAGTTGCTATAAAATGTCACCACATGTATTATGGTGCCTACTGAGATTTCTAGTCATGTGTACCACTTTGAAAATGCTCTGCTGTGTCTCAGAAGCGTGATCAGACGTCCTAAAACTGTAGATGTACTGAAATATTTGTCAACGATAATCTGTGTTCACACTTGCCGTAATTATCAGGTAGTCACCGCCGAAAGGGAGAACGGTCACCTGAATTCAGTCGTCCTCGGTAGCCTCCTGGTGAGGACGGCAGGCCACTTGTAAGCCTTCGACTCACTTGTCGCCATATATGGATTCGCATCCACTCTGTGTATTGTTTTGTATGCAGGTGACGTATCGTCATTTTCGAAGCGAACTACTCTGCATCGCGAGTTAAGTAAGGTCTCTTGTGAGTTCTGGGCACGGATTCGAATTTTTGATATTTAAACATCTAGAAGAATATTCCTCCAATGAAAGTATCATTTTCAAGCAGTTGTATAATCCCCGTAAATGAATTATTCCATCCAACGTTTAACGACATGAGTGAACAATGCGCGATACCTGACCGTTCATCCATCTACTGTAACATGTTTCGTTCATTGACTTCATGAACACGCTAATGTATGCGTGTGCTAACGTGCGTTCGGGACAGTATGAAGCCAGTTCTAACGAACATTATTACTCTTTCTAGATACCCTTCTCGCTGTTAAAGTTCACGAACGGAAACATGGTTATCTCACGCAATTGTGTAACGTAAATGCAAACCTAGATGAGACAAAAGTCAAGTCAAGTTTCAAAACAGGTTGACAATAATCTGGACGTCACAAAGATGTTAACCATTGCAACCCATATGGTTGGGAAATTTTCCTTTTACAGAATGGTGATATATCCGATGGTTATAAGCTCACTATTAATCCTAGTCAGGTTCGCTAGTTTCTTGATCTGTTGATACGAGTAGATACGAGCGTGGAACAAATGAATGAACAGTTTGTATCCAGGATTAAATGACTAGTGCATGTAGAAACACTCATAAAGCCCACGAAGTAATAATTTAATCGTGAGTGAACCAATACTCATTCAATGCATGGCCAAAAAGTGAAGCAGTTCTGAGCTAAGAGAGTGTGTCTGATGTCACGTATATTGTCAGTTCTTTTTGAACTGAACACCGTAAACTATCTAGTTCATTTCTATCCAGAAAGACAGCTATTCTCCGTTAGAGTGCTATTCGGACGATTCTTGCGGATGGTTTTATGCATAGTGATAAAACACCCTCAGACCAGTGCGTAAACATTCTGGGGGTGTTCTCATAAGTCAGACGTGCATTACCGTTCTCGACTTGTCTCTTATATGGCTTTTGGAACACGTGTCATCGAAAGACTTATCTGAGGCAAACATTTCTCTCCCCCTCCATTCGTTTCTCTGATCGCAGCAGTTTCTCTTGATGATTACAGTCTGCTTCATTTTTATCGCCCCCGGCTTATCGCAATTGCTGGCAGCTCTGCCTCAGAACGAGGTCGCAAATTATAGTTCACTGGGACATCTTACAGTAGCCTTCCTCATAGTCACCGTTGAATCTTCATTCGGTAGGAGCTCGTCAGAACTACCGTTACGCATTATTTTCAAAGAGGTCAATTTGGTCACGGATAAGAACGCAAACGACTTACCCATGCCATCGCAGAATTTAAATTAAGCCTACTACCACTTCAATCTTTCTTCCCTGTATATCAAAAGCACCCGAGTTTTATATAATGCAATGAGAATTTATACACGGAAGACTTCTGGGTGAACAGAACAGTGAACACGATTCGAAAACTTCAGTCACGTGCGTTATAGGATATCTCTAATACAAGCGGCTTTCAAAAAGATCGGGGACTGTGCACAACGCACGACTTAAAATCAGCGTTGCACACATCACCAGGTAGTACGCACACCAATCACTACTTACTGCATTTTATGGAAAGTGGTGCGGTGTCATTTCTTCATATGGTCTCTGTATCCAGAAATTGTGAACTGCAAAATTATGTATAATATAAGAACCGCAGACTTACAAGTCTACATGAGTACGAACAAACAATCTGAGTATGTCAATTCCATTATCTGCATAGAAATCATGAACCGAAAACTAATTGATCACACTGAGGAGCATATATTCAAACGCTAGTTCGAACCCATCATAGGAATGCTTTAAGAACCAGACGAAGATTACGGAACACTCACTTATAGGTACGTATCTCTTTTACCCTTAGAAAGTGCAAATTTTAATTGTGTCTATTCACTTCAGCCCAAAGTTGTTGATTACAACGGCATATCCGTGAGCGCTGTTCATAAAACTAGAGGCCTTGTCACTGCATCAGGAAATCTTAACATCAGGTAGCCATTCACAATACTTAATGTAACAACAGGTTGGAAGTAAACAGGTTCAACTTTGAACATTTGAGGTGTTTGAAGATACCGCAGTTGGATTTAGTAGTCATTTTGTTGAACTCAAATTTTCATAAGAAATTTTTTCAGAAGTTGGAATTAAAAATTCTATTTTCACCAAAATCGGCATCACAGGTGAGCTTCTTCACGAATTATTGCCCAATAGTGCGCATAAGTCCAGTTGTGAGTTTTCCTCTAGATTGCAATTAGCACCGGTTTTGCTCGAATGCCTTGATATGCACCAGTATATCATATATCATATTTTTATCCCGTGATTTCAAGCGCAGCTGATTTATACAACGTGCTAAATCTGTGAAAAATGTAAATTTTCAAAACCAGTCAACGTTTGGCAACCGCAACTTAGATCGATTCGTTTGTTTGAGAAAGGGATCAAACAGGTCTGGCGAGCAGTAGTCGAGGCAACAGTCAAACACTGTTGAAATGAAACGGGGATTTCATGGATCAATGTTGTTAACTGTCTGCGCTGCTACCGCCTAAACACATTCTGGATAGCAAAACTAAACGATTTCAATGGCTGCGCCAGCCATTTTATCGGTTAATCGAAGTAATCATACTTCCAGGTTTGTCAAACGAGCGGTATCAAGAGCAACCAATCACATAACAATAGCAAACGGTTCTGAAATGAGGTATGATTGGGTTGCCAAACTGACCTCCGAAGGTGACACTTGGATAATGTGGTGTATTGGTAAACACAGAATTTGCGTACAATCCTTCTGAGCGCATAATTATGGATAGCGCAGGCAAATTCCAATCGCTTCCACGGTGGTTAGAATACGAAATTAGACTGCTCCAGACTGACTACTGTGCAAGCAGTAAATAGGCTGGAAAGCCAATTTCAACAAGGATGACCAGAAGTGCGTTTCGTCTTTAGTCAACGCTATGGGATGAAAAAGGAGCCTGGTTGTGCGACAGACGTAACCTTCTCCATGACAGCGCATGAGGGAGTTAATAAAAAATGAGGTCACATTTAGACAAAGTATCTTTGAGTTGTACGCGGACTACCGGGTTGTGTCTGGACAAGATTTGGAGTTAAGTCGTGCCGTTTATCTTCTGAATTTTGTTACTTATTCTTAGCGTCGCCAATCCAATTAACCTTTGCAATCTAACGTCACATAAGCAATCTTCTTTTCCGAAGATAAGGGTTAAAACTTCCATCGTATCAGTTTCGTGTGTTCATCGGCAAAGTTTTCGGAATTGGCGTTCTCTAAGAACATCCGTTGTAAATACATCAATTCTGCTCCAATGGTGTCAGTAGTAATTTTCCATAACTTTGCTCACCAAAATATGAACGAGCTTTGCTCTATTTGAGAAATATGGGAATGAAAAAATGAGTGTACATGCCATTCCGAATCCCCCTTTTGTGAACGCCTTTCTAAACTGATTCGTCTACACGACGATTCAGTGCCACAGCAAAGAAGGATATTTGCACATCTTTCTGGATCCCAGTTGTAAAATGGGACTAGGGTGCGCTGTATTCGCCTCAACAAATAGGACGTCTTTCACCAAGTTTTTGTAACTGACACAATAATGAATACTTTGAAACACACTGTTCGCAAAACCACTTTTCATTTCTGATGAGTTCAGGAAAGTATTCAAAACTTCAATATGTAGATCGCTTAAGCGGTCAGAATGTGGTTTATACAACTTAAGGGTTATCAACAATTATTCGCAGTTCCATCTGGTTGAGTTATTGAAGAGACCTAGCAGCGCAAACACTGAGGAAGTTATCGTAGCTACTCTGTAGGTGGTCCAGTAGTCTGAGCACTATATGCACGTAAGCACGACTTGGTATTCAGGTATGACACTTCGGTGTTACCTAATGTGAATTCAGCAGCACGTCGTCTAGACGGCGGTTTTGTGAGAACACACGGACCAGCTAGCACAAGAATCTAGTAATTCTTCTTGAAAGGAGCCGACTCAGTTTACTGGAACGCGAAATCCACTATATTCTCTATGGTGTTTAAGGCGCACGTATATTTTGTAGGTTGCGTGAACGGATACGATTGCGCAACAAACCAGATAGACCGGTAAGATGACGGTGATTTGCCTGTGGATGAGAACTTACGTGACAAACTCGAGTTTGACAGTACAGGCAGTGTTCACGCTACATTTACCTGCTAAATCCAAGGTTGTTGATGCCCGCGGTTGAAGCTTCGTTCAGAAATGGACGTAAGAATATCGATCAATATCACATCAAAAATTGATAGGCAAATCAAAACAATTTTTTGGTCACGTGCATGTACCAGTTTGATCACGGGACAAATCTGATGCGTTTCACCGATACTGACCACGGAAAATAAATGGTGTCCAGTGAATTACCAGGCAACAACTTTTTCAATCGTGACATTCAAATTCTAACGTGCTGTTCACAATCTTTCACCGCGGAGAACCAAGCGCAGAATATTTTATGTACAGTCTTTCGTATGATGTTTATATTTCAAAAAAAATTTTCCTACCTGATTTTGAGCACGCAAACATAATATTTTTAATGACCCTCAACTGATATTGAAGAACAAAGTGAGATGCACAGCTTATTGACTTTATTGGAGTAAAAAGGCATTCAGTTCAATATTGTTTTTAAAATCAACGGATTGTCTCCTGGTAAGCATGTTCATCTGAACAGCGATTGTTAAATATGTATGATAATAACTGATGCTCGACTTTTGTGTGAATCTGACTGTAAATATGTTAGACGTAGTTACTTTTATCCACGTCACTCCAACAACATGGCAATACAGAAAGCTGCAGCTTTTTGAGTGAGCTCGTAATAGTTTGTCGGTAAACCAGAGTTGCAACAGGGCCTACAGAACTAAATATGGAATGAACTTAAACCTTTACATCTTTCAATTAATTCAAATAAAGCTAGAATGGGATCTCTGGTATGGGATTCAAACATTCACGATTGATCTGGATCTGTGGCTGTTGTCTTTGATGAAGAATAACGAAAACCTTACAGAAAGCCTTTTAAAACTGAGTTAAAGGAGTGATTCAAAACAGAGCCTTTCCGGTGGTAAGAACTAAACTAATCGTAGGCCGTATTTTTTGTCATACGCTGATCGTGTTTTTATTATCAGAACTAAATAGCATGTTCAGTGTCCGAGAAATACCTCACGGATGATTACAAAAGTGTGGTCTGAAAGTAATATCCGAACAATCTGCGATGGTTTTGTTTTATTTAGTACACCCGGTAGTTTATTACGTCGTTAATTCGCAGTGAAATACACTCACATTTCGTACTATTTCAGTGCAGGAATGCTGTTTTCCTGGACTACTACTAATGAGAAATGGGTTGATGTGTACTACGTATGCATTACTGACGAGCTTTATCAAAATGTGAACTGATATGCCGGAGTTCATGTCAAACGGGAGTGGCTACACGTCTGTATGAGAGCTGCGTAATTTAAATAACCGGAATCTCTCTTATAACTTATTAGGAACCAGTATATTCCTTCCATATTTGTTCACGTTACTTCAAAGTGATTAACAGCCCAAAAACGTTTTCCTTTTCTCTTTCAGATGCAATTTTGCTTGTTGGAAACAATAAGCTTTCTCGAAGAAACCCACAAGGATGATAGGTCGTTTCAGTATTCTCTACACATAAAACCGTTGCAAGGTGTAACTCCGCAGTGATAATCACTGAAGTTGTTAAATCGCCCCGCTCGGGTAAGGAGAACACGAGTTGGTAAGCCACCAAGTACAGAGTGTATTGATTGGTTCGATGGTACAGGTATATAAGAGATGAATAACCAAAAGCAAACGATCAATAACCAACTGACGAATCGGTAAGCATTTGTACACGTGATTGGTTAGTTTGTTGCGTGACTTATCTGGCATAATTAGGACGTGTGATTGCGTGGGCGTGTAAGCACAAGACTGTCCGATTCCGATCCATCAGAAGTACTTATTTTCGTGTTCGTTACTCTGTTCCATGTACTTTCAAATGGTTATCGGTTACATGAAACATGAAGTTCACTTTTCAAATCCTTACCACTTTGAACGTTATACGGATAGAAAGACAAAACCACTTTACTGATAATTATCTATTGATAATCACATACCTTATCGCTTATTTTGGCAAATCCACTGCAATCTCGTGTTTATTCGTGTCAAGTCTGTGACTTAATACTCGCCACCCATTGCTGTGTTAGGCTCTGGTTAAATTTCAAGCTGTTGTCTACCGCTGCCTGCACCGTACTCCACTTGATCTTCACGATTATGCATGTTTGTCTCAGTGTTTATGCTGGATCAATTAAACGTAAGTATGTAGCACGTGGTTGCAGACCGACGACGAGGTCCGGTTCGACTGAAGTGTAGCAAGTTAATTTTTGTGATGAATCCATCAGACCGACCTAGCCGAACGTGTGTGCTGAGGGTCGGAGTGACATACAGCCGACTACCTCAAAACCAGTCAAACATATTGTGCGCTGGACTGAACAGACGTCGGTTATTGGAATGCTTGATATCAGAACATTAGGACGTATGCTGCTTAACAGTGTGTGAAATGGTCAATTCGACGTGGTTAATTTTCGTTCGTTTTGCTCACTCAAATGTCATTTTTCTTTGGGTTGAAGAGGAGTGAGAAGACAAAAGTGTAGAATCCAACGTGGGAAAAGAGTGGCAGCATTTAAGAACATTTCACTCACGTACCCGCAGAGAGATTACATTGGATAAACCATTGATCTGCTGACAGTTATAACGTACCGTATTATAGTATTGTCTTGCTTGCTCATGAGAACTCCTGGGCAACTAACGTTTGATTTATAGACTATAAGAATGAGGCACACTGAAATTTAAATACGTGGTGACACACATTTAAATGTGGTGGCATGTTTGCTAACTTGATGGTGTAACACTGAAAATAATCGCATGCATTTGAGGGACGATTAGAAGTAGTTTTCCTAGCAGGACATTTAAATTTCTACTGTAGAGCAGCGGACTATATTGTTTTCTGAAGGTAGTCACGGTAGATGAAACGTTATGTACGATAAAAGCAAAGATTGAATGTATGACATTTAGGGCCTCAGCTGAAGTCCATATCTGTTCGACGGTTTTATGGGTTCATTTCTCAGTTTGTACCCCATCATCAAGTTGAAAACATCCCACCTCTGGTCGTGAGATTTTCATGTGCTCGAATCTAGACAAAGTGGGTTTAACTGGGTAAGTTTGAAACACGACTGTTGAGGGTGGATTGTGTTGCGACTTACCTGTCAATCATTGACATCTAACATTTTAAAATAACAGTGGACCGTGATCAGTTGAATAACAGAGTGACAATTGCCAACAATTTCTCATCGTTCACAGGAGCTTGATCAGAGAATTTGAAGCACCCGTCTTGCAGTTGACAAACTTTTATAAGCAAAGGGTTCTGTCGAGAAATGAACATGAATCCTGTCAGCTAAAGAGGGTTTACGCGGTATGTGCAGACTAGTGAAACTAATTCTACTGCCTTTCTTGTGTGAGCGACCAACGAAGCAGAGATTTAATTAATCAACACCACCGATTACCAGGTTGACTCCATGCTCAACACAAGATAATCTTCATTTCCAGAAGCTTGTATTCTCCCTTAGAGCATACTCCACTGCAGCCGCAGTTGAACAATTCATTACAATGAACAATCGAAGGAGCAGAATATAGCTGGCGCATTGCCCAACTGTATGCATTGATATGCAATTATATAGGCTGAATTTACTCTTAACAACGACTGTTTCATATTTTTTGTTAGGTCTTCAAGTTTTGTAATGCAATTCGATGAACTTTATAAATGTATACTTCAAACTGTGTACGTATTCGTGAACTTATTGACGAGAAGTACTCAAAGCATCCTTTAGTAGGCGAATTTCCGTCGTTTTATGAGATGTGGTTAAACGGAACTGAACACTCGCCCTTGTGTCTTTTCTGTGTGTGCAAAATGCGGCTACTCCACAAGAACCATGTTTGATTTCATCTGTCACTGACACATTTTAGTTACGGCTCTCAGCGCAAGCGCATCTGAGACTAGGACGGAAAGTCTTCATAGTGGGAATATCGATTTCAGTCCTTATAAGAGGTCACGGGGTTTGATCACGAGCGGTTCCGACGGAATATTTCGATAGCTTAACGTAATCTTACCGGTTGTGCAGCAATCGACTCTGTGGTCAACATGTTCACATCACACGCACGGTTCGGAAAGTAACTACATTGATGTTAATCTAACACATTCGTAAAATTGGCTCCTTCTGTGGCACTTAGCGGGTTATAAAGGTAAACTAGATGCGAAAGATGAATGGAGTTTTAGTTCGTATCAATCAAAATCAACTTGGTACATCACACAACATTTGTCTCATTACAATAATCTCTGCTTCCCGAGAGTATTTGCCTGTTTTCGAGGGAGGTGCTTTTGGTTTTCACACAGTTCCTGTTCATTAGTACAACATAAAGCACCAAATTTTCAACGCTTCGGTCTATGAAACCGAAAAACTGCACGCTGTAAGTATCATTCTGCAAATTGGAGAATAAAAAGTCAGCTGGCCATTGGTTTAGTCCACAATTTCAAGAAACCACGTAGCATCACGTAATACATTTGATGTGATGCCCGATAAATAGCCACGTTTATCACAAAGTGGATGCGGAAACTGTGGTCGATAATTACGTGTTTATGAAGACCAAACGTTACTTGAAAAAATGATTGGTCATATCGGATCAGTAACAAAAACGCTAGAATACGTGACAAGTCCCTGCAACCTGACGTTGGTTTCAAGAATTACATGATGATAGTACGCATTGACTCATTTGTTTTAAAAAACCAAATGCCGAATCGGTCATGAGGATTGCTATAAATGCGAATTGTAATACGAATAGTGGAACGTTCAAAATCCGCATAATACACATCAACTTATACCGTAATATCTTGTATGCGGTTGTTTAGGAAGCAGTGACATCCCACTACACCTTCAAACGACCTAACAGTTGAGCACGATGTGAGAATGAGGTCGCTTCTTAGTTGAGAACTTCACTTGGGTCACTAGTTTGTCGGCGCATGTGAGTCTCGTCAGATTATTGTGTGGAATGGGTTGACCGAGTTTTTCGGCAAGTCCAGACATTGATCATAAGAGATGAAAAACTTGGCGACTACAAACTGCAGATGTGTATTAATCTCTTAATTTACGATACTCTGTCGATCAAAAAAATATGGCTTCACGAATCATTGGATGACGATGGCCAGCCTACAGTTTTGACTCTACGGAGGGCGAAATTAGAGTGAACATCAAAGATTTGACCTTATTGAAAGCCAGAAGATTAAAGAAGAAGGTAATACAAAAATCCCCATGTTTTTACTGTCTTTACTACTGAAAGCCTCAAACGTGTTTTTTTATATTCCCATTTAAGCAACTGAATGTTTGCTTTTGAACCAGATCGACAGATACTTATTGACGACTTTCGTATATAGGTCAGCCAATCAATTTATCTTGGTGTAGTCTCCAACCCAACCTTGATCAGAGACAAAGACG
>LOND01004621.1:16113-29242 GCA_014220965.1 Paragonimus kellicotti
TGCCTGTAAACTTTTATTCCGTTTTCATAAAGACGCTAGGGCCTTATATACTGGCCACAAAAGTAGTATCCTCGTGTTTGTTGCATAGAACAAACTCACGGGTCTCACAATGTGGCGCCTTCTGAAACATAGAGAGAACAAAACGGGGGCAGAACAATCAGTTTTCCGGCCTGGTCCTACGTGCATCAGTCGTATCATCACCTTGCGAAAGACTCTAAAACATCATACTTAATTTTTCAGTGGACCGGAAGGCCAATCTCAACTGAATTGCCCGGCAAACTCTCTGGGATTCTCTTTTTCGCAGTGTGGCCTAGTAAAATGTGTCAATTTTCAGAGGCAGTATGACCGCCCTGAGTGCAAAGTGCGCATTTATGGACAAACCTCTGGAGCGTCCTTTACGTCAAATGTTATTGCTGTTGCTGCTGAATACTCTCCAATACTTCATCTACATCAGTAGTGCCATCTCATCAGCCTGTAGTATTGCTTGCGATGTGTCTACGACCAAATTGAACACACGTAATTTATACACAAAACACCATCACTTGTGGCGTCGTGACAACGTTTGTTTGTCGAATTATTGTAAAATTTACAATGCGTTAGTGCTTTCAATTTTACTCAATGGATGAGAGACGTGAGCCATTTGTGTGAAAGATGCACGTATACTTTCGTGGTGTTTGGTCGCCGTTGCCTGCGCCAGTTAGTCCGCATCCCATGGGCTGACCTTGTGAGCTACGTGTCAGTCGGCCTCAATAACCGAGAGTGAGAATGCTCAGTTTTTCTGTTTAGATCACATGCCCAGTATACCGACGGAGCACTTGCCGCAGCGCTCATTGTTCAGTGTGACTGCTTTTGGTTGAAAGAAACTGCAAAATAGCCAAGCGTTCACTTGGTCATGGGCTGTGGAAGCCTTGGCGGTTCCGTTGAGCGAAGTAGGTACGTGATATCTACCGGTTTTGGAAGTTTGCAACCATCCACATCGCTGGTTGAAAACACTTCATTTTCGTGAACCCCAAGCGTTTTCGTTTGCTCAATTTCTTTCCCTTCTTCTTATTGGACATAGGGTCGTACTTACTTATTACTCTGTAACTTCGTGGGTCATTGTCAGATACAGTGGTTTCTATAGGAACTGCTTGATGCTGTATTTGATGACGATGATTCCACTTTGGTTAGACTTTAATTGGAATATACCCTATTCGAATCCAAAAGTAACGCCTAACTATCAGATGTATTCATATGGTTGATCAGAAATCTGTTCACACAAGTGCTGTACAGTATATCTTCTGAAGTTCTCTCCCGTAGCGTAAATTTCAAGTATGAAATGTGCAGGCACGCTAACTACATATCTAGTTTGCGAATAATTTCGAACTTTCTCAATTAAAGACCGACGGTTCTTAACCTATATATCATGTTATGTGGAAATCGGAACAGTGGAAGTCAAACTGCTAGTAGTACTTATCTATTTCTTTTTACTATTCTGGCCAAAATTACAAAAACCGTTTCCATGAGTTCTCTGTTGAAATTGCAGAGGTTGTGATTTTTGGCAGCAGCTGGCATCCTTTTTACATGGTAGATAAATTTTCAAGCTGTTAAAATTTAGGTAGTACAAGTTGAAACTTGCCCGATTCATTCAGCATGCAAATAAGTTCACTGCCGACGGAGCTCGAGTGACGTTTTAGCTTTCTCAAAGATGGAATTGGTAAAGCCAGCATTCTGGTCTGTGCGCCTCTAGTGACTCCAGCGTGTAGTTCAACAGCATACATATATTCTACGATAAGTCGTTGTGGGTTAGTATATCGTGTGATGTTTACCCTGTCTACTACTGCTTGACACTGTCTATAACAACTCAGTCAAGTAACAACCGGTTTTGTCACAACCGGACACACTTCAACTTTCACGGCTTCTTCCTTGCATAGTCACCTACTGCCTTGATTAGACAAGTACATGTTGATGCTTTGTTCAGTCGGCGTGGTATCAGACGAGGCACATAATAAACTTACTACTGAAGTTGTTCTGGTGTTATGTCTGAAGGCTTCTGCTTGAACTATTCAGTTTTTGGAGCATTTGATCTAAGTGGGATATAACTGAATCCCTCAATTTACTAATTGAAAAGTTAGAAAGTACATTTGAATTACATCAGTAGTGTGTCACATTTGTTCACAGAAGTTAACTGGAATCCATAAATGAACCCTTTAGTTACAATGAGGGTACAACGACGCCCGCGGTTTAAGAAATTCGACATGACCAAAGAAGTAATGATTAACAATTTTCCCCACACTGCGTACTACAAGTTCAGTTTTTGAATTCAAAAACCGACCATAAGCAACACAGCTTCATTGTCCAGTTTAAAAATAACCCTAATTTGCGGCTGCCAAATAGAGCTGCTAATAGTCATAGATTTCAGTGTTAATTCGATACCTGATACTTGTGTTTGTTTGCGTGCATCGCATTACATTAAACGCTAGCCAGTAAGAAGATGGACACGTTAACCTTTATAGTAAATGATTCAACAAGTTGACGATTATATGCCGTCGAGAAATTCGTCATCAGGTCAAGTAATAAAGTTGGATTAAAACGTGAGTAAAGCAAGTTGTAGTTGATCAACGAGGAACGAACGAAATTAGTTCCATCCACCAGTAGGATGACTTGAACCGTCTGCCAACGTTAACTCAGGATAAGTGGAATTCTCGTTCGTGAGTAAGTGAATATAGAGCTAACAAAGTTTAAGGGATTCAGTGAACTTTTTATGAAAACGTAACGCGGCAGTAAACAGTCAGATGATGATTGCTTCAGCCGTCGCTATGCTTTGACACCGCAATGATGTTGGCCATCATCTGGGCTCTCTGCAGACGACAGGGAAAGATTGACTGAGGTTCCTGTTGTGATCCGTGTCTGCCAGATATTCTACAAAAGTGACAGTTATTGAGTTTCTTTCTCCGCTTATAAACCATACTGGGTGACGCAGCCTTGCGCATCTACCGAGCTGCTTCCTTGTTGCCCAAACACACTCGGCTACACGGCAACAGCATGCGTGTCCTTGTGAACCAGGATCGAAGGGTCGTGATGAGAAAACTTCTCAACAGTGCGTTATCTAGTCTACGAGCAAATTGCACGTCGACTACAACAAAGAGAAAAAATCTTCAGAGGCAAAATCAGGAGCGGAAATCTAATATCGGAAGTCTCGACATACTCATATAAGTATTCAATGGGTTTCATCAGTGGCACGTTTGTAAACAATGAAGTACCATCAAACGAGCGCTCAAACTCGTGGAAATTTGGGCCTTTCATGGCCTCTACGAATTCAAAAATGTCACATAGACTTTCTCGACATAGACGTTGGCTTATAGGATATAAAATCTCCACCAAGTACTTGGCGACGCTATTATAAGGAGTTGCACACATGTCCAGCTGGTTCGGCTTGTGAAATTTCGGAGGTCTATGCAGTTGAGGTATAACAGAACTTGCAGATTTGATTCGGTCAGATGTAGCTTTTAAAATCAAACACACTCGTCTGAGGGGTTGCAAAATGTTCACCATCTGTTACTCGATCGTGTACGTCCTATCTTTTTCTTTATTCGATAGGGTTAACTTTAGTTCGTCGGATACGACGGAGGGTGTCTTACAGACGTGTTTGTTTTTATTCAGTGGCACCATTCTCGGACCTTTATCTACTCGGATGATTTTTACGTTCTCACGTGCTCGTAACTGTTTTGGAATCTTAACCTATTTCCTAATTGGTGTATCACTGTGTATCATATGAATGACTATGCTGATAGATACAGTTGACTAGGTCGGATGTAAATCTCTCTAGTTCGGCACTAGCAACTGAAGTCAATTGACTGACTTGAGTGTACAAATTATCAGACTGAACTTCAATTGATATTCAGTCGTCCGTACGACATGACAGAAACTCAAGCAAGGTGGCATTAAAATGGACACCGGGAAACTTTTGACGCAATTGTCCGGATTATCCTAGAACTTAAGCTGAGGTCTTACGTCCCACAGACTTTCGGTTAATTGGGACCATTTCTTCAGGGTTCTGTTTATCCGTGACATGTTGCACATAACTCAAAATACTGGCGTTCCTCTGTCACAAGGTCATCTAGCAAAGTTTGCCGTCATCCCAATGTTCTTCTACCCACTAATAAACATTCCATTTGTCTTGAGTTAACATTGACAGACGGTCCAAATCACCCCACTGGTGGATGGAACTGATTTCGTTACTTTCTAGTTGTTCAACTACAACTTGTTTTTCTCACGTTTTAATCGAACTTTATTACTTGAACCTTTAGAATTGTACTGACCTGATGATGAATTTCTCGGAAACATATGCTCGTCAGTTTGTTCTTCTTCTAAGAGACCACGTGGGTCTTCTGAGCCTATAACAAAAGTTCAACCAAATTAGTCCTGAACTTGTCCAGCTTCCGCTTAATAAGCCCACCATTAGCAACATTAAGCCTTTTTTTATTCACCGTACACTCTTTGTTGAGTCCTTATGTCAGTCCTGTGAGCTGAAATCTACAATCTACAACTTTCCAAAAGTGAGATGCAGACAACCATTAAGTTGAAAATAGCATGTCGTTTTCGTTTTATGTGCCTGTGCTCTCAGTTAATAATCCAGCCCATGGTTAGTGAGGTGTGATAGATTCGGCGGTTCTGTGTCATGAATGCTGCTTTTGGTAATCAGAGTTATCTGCTCTGTAGAGGATATCCTTTTGATTGTCACTTTATCCCGACCTTCAATTCGTATACTTTTTGATATATGCGCCACTTGCCCAAATTGTTTTAGGTTCTACGTACATCAGTTTTGTTAACTAAACGCCAACTGCTTTCCATCTATTATATTTGAACGATGTCTAATTCAACATGGTTAGTTTGCTTGAGGAGTTAAAATAAAACAGAGTAGTAGACGCAAATATTTAGCAGTGTTTCATCAGTACCAAATTTTCAGTCCAGGAATAATTAGTTGTGATGGTGGTTAGCCAATTGGTATGTCAGAAAAGATCGCTAAGTCCAGAAAAGAATCAAGTTCACGATTACTTGTTACTGCACACAAAAGATCAGCTTAAGCCACCTTAAAAAGCATCTTGGATTCGAATGACATAATGGGATTCCGAATGCACAAGCCGAGATGACAATATGACCAGTGGTCAGGGTGCATCTTGCGACTGATGGTACTGATTGTTTGTGTGCTTCAGTGACACTCACTTTTCAATAACACGGACTGATTACACCCACTTAGACAAATGTTCCTTCGCTCTGGAGAGCAAGCACTTCTCGACTCCACCTATGTGACTTTATTTGCCGTTACACACAAATATACACAATGTGAGGTAGCATCCGACAGGCTAATCTCTTTTGATGAAAAGCACAAGTACCTTCTAGTTCCGAGGTAATACACAGAGCTCGGGTGTGTTAAGTGTTTGTTTAACTGAATCCATTTGCCCTTATATTGCTTCACTTTCTTTGTTTTTAAGGCAACTGGGCAAGAGTATCAACAATTCATAGCCTTGATGCCGATGATGCTTTAAACATAAATTAGAATTGTAATTTAACAATGATTTGTGCACGATACTTAACAATCTTCCTCCACATTCGTTTTCAACTGACAACCAAAAGTTAAATTGACGTCGTTTCAGATTACTTTTGAAAAAAAAATCAAATAGACGAGTGTACAAACCGACAGTCCAGTGTGACTGGTTTTGGCCTCATTTCTTCTGTTATGGCTGAGGACATCTGGACTAGATTGGAACCATTAAATCTCGTCTCACTGGTCGACCCCCTTATCACTGTGGCCATCAAGTGCTGTTAACCTACAGTCCAATAAGTCAAACCTCCACTCATCAAGTAGTGTTCGTAAGATCGGTCATTTATTGGACCGGACCAGATTCAGTAACACGAAGTTTGCTGGTGAGAATTTTGTCCAACTTATTTCCACCTAATCAGCTGAAGCAAAAGAACAACTGGCCAAGGTACAATGCCCGTTTAATTGTTGATAGTTTAAAACAAGTTTGTCATAACCATCGCGAGTTATCATGGCGGTAGTCAGTGTTCAACTGGCAACCTAAAGTAGGTTGTAAATATCAACATTAATGAAGTATTAACACTTCACGCTGCAACAATAATTGTGCAAATATGGTCTTACTATTCGCCGCAAAGAGACTAGCCAAACCGTTAACAAAAACCGGAAACTCTCAGTTGATCAGCCGTTTTTTTTCAACGTTGATGAAAGATAAAGCTGATACGTTGACATTCTGATCAACTAGCCGTTTTCATTGTTTCTTTCCATCATCCCTTTTTTTCTCTGACACTAACTTCGCGTTTCCTTACACAGGTACTGGAAGGTTGCTAAATTGTCTGGACCCGATGGTGTGGCTTATCTTCATATGTTGATCTACAGCATGTTTCAAATGTTGACGTTTACGCCATTTTTATTTGTGGCCGTCCCGATCTATTATCGTGGAGGACCTTCAGGTAAACCATACAGGGAGATGCAAATGTTAATCTCGATCCGTATTTTAATTTACCAATGGTCTTTTGTGCGCTATCGCCTCTGCCCGTATGCATCAAACAGCAAAGTAAGTGGAATATGTAATTCCAACTTAGTCAGGAATTCCGGATGGCAGGAGTTCAGCATCCGGTTGGCACACTTAAATAGTTGCAGTTTGTAAAAAATTCGAGTATATCGTTTTTCTTAGACAGGATCCGGCTGAAGAGCATAGCCGAAAACAAGAGCTGCCGTTAAACATGGGTCATGTTCAACTTGCAATGATCGAACTTTTCGCCTACTCGTCAATAATGAAAATAATTGTTACTGCAGGCCTCTAATGCAAGAAATTTGGTTACTCGCTCCTTTTTTGTGTTAAAATTACTATTCTTCAATTTTCACACTGTGTCCATTTCGACAGACTCTCTTTTCACTCGACTGACGATATCTAACTTGGACCTTTTGGATATGTAAGTTTTTCATCGTTTTTATTTGGTCAAGTGTTCTCACTTTGTGAGATGCACACCACTTTATTTTGTGTGTATAACATAACCGAACTTGACTTGCTAGGCAGTACAGCTGATGGGTTTTTCTTCTACTGTTTGTTTATCGAAGGCATATTCAAACAATCTCATGTTTTTCAAACTTTCGATTATAGATTGGACTTCAATGCACCGTGACCGATGAGTCAATCATTTATAAGCTAGGGGGTTTTGTCTGCTGCAAATAACGAATAGTTTCATTGACCTAACTGTTATAGCTAAAGCTTTCGACAAACGATGTTTTTGGATGCAAACACAGGAGAAGTCCGAATGTTAGAGCTGCCACTGTCTACATCCCACCTTGTGAAAATGCCATGAACTCTTTTTTACATGATGTTATTGCTAATTGAGTTTGATCTCAGAAATCTAACCTATCTATTTATGTTAGTTATAATCACCCTAAAGGCTTTTTCTGTAACCATGATGTAGTTAACATGATGATGGATCACAGGAAGAGATCCTGCTAGCTACAATGTTTTACACGTAAATATTGTTTTTGATCGCACTAAAATATTATGATTATTCATTAGACGGTGTATGTAAAAAGACGGTAGAATGCGATTCGCTAATATTAGTTGAATTAGTAGCTGGGTATAATGGATTATGTTCGTTTGTATAAACAGCCTGACTTTTAGGTTTCAGATGTTCAAACATCAAACGACAAGACATCATCAATCTATAGGAGTTATAATACTGCTGACTATCGTTACAAAGAAGCACTCTGAAGAGTTCGGTTGCTTCAGTCTTCCGGTTAAAAGCATACTGGTAAACCCGCTAGTTTTATGTTAGTTGTTGATTATAGAGACCAATCTGTAAGTAATTCCGTGGGTGCGGACTACAAGCAATATTTTTGTACTGTTCGTTACAACTTAGTGAAATTCGAATTATGCTTTACAAAATGCACTTCGACAGTTAAGTTGTAGTTTCACATCACATCACAAACACACTAACAAACCAACTTTGCATAGACGCTTGATCAAATGTTCAAGCATAGATAACTGCTCACTAACGAGAACAAAGTTCTCCAAGTTTCCGATTCACGTAACCTTGTTAGTATTGATTTGATGTTAGGATGGCGATATCATAAATCGCCTTGTCACAAAGCCAGCGCTCCACTGGTCAACTAAAAATAATCAAATTTAACGATTGCACCACTGTCTCCTAATAATGTCGTCACCAAAACCCTTGTAATAACCATCAATCTAAATTACTTTGGTCAGCGTCATGAGCAGTTGCATTCTCGTAGTTATTAAACTGTGGTTATTTCTCCAGTGGTCCTCCTTGCTTGTGACCCATTCGTTTATGACTTTATGGTATCATAGGATCAAAGAGTAACTTTCAGGACACGTGTTATTATCACTGATATGAGTCACGTTCGATCGTCAGGAAGTGTTGTGGACAAATATTAAGACACGTCAATATCAGATAAGTTGTTAAGTTCCAAAATTGTCAACTCTGACTGGGATGCTGTCAGTCAGTACATGTAGTTGGCGTGGCTAATTTACTTTCCCGCTTGTGGTACACAATGATATAATCCAAACTCAACTTTGGTCAATCTCAGGCTCTTAACCTGTCCACTCTCAGTAAATTAGTACGTAACGCGTCACGTGATGTTCACTCTGAAAGCCACATATCAGTGCAGCCAGCTTTATTCGTGTTCAGACTCGTCTGCCAGATAGCCAGTCCGAACGAAGTTTATGTCGGCAACTGTTGTGCTACTAGGCCAAATTCCTATGCACCATGGACCAACTGTATTTAAGATTCATTCGGTGGTAGCTATACAGACTAACAATATTAAATTAACTTTATCCATTTAGCTTAACAAGATGCACGTGAATCCCGCGAAACCTCATCCGATCTGAAGTTAGAAATGTGATAAACCGAACATCATTCGCATGTTGTCTCAAACATGGGTTTCATCTGACGAAGCACGAATGGATGCATTAGGCTTGAGTTTTGTCTGCCGATTGAGACTGATCAATAGTGCATAACATCATGCGGACTGTGAGCTGAAAGCCAAACCTTGTGCACATGAAACGAAATCGTTCATGACTACTGCTGTGTTGACTCCAAATTAGGCTTGACTGAACACAGTAGCCCCATAAATAGAATAATCTATTTAAATGGGATGATCTGCTTCATCCCAGAACTATTGTCTTTCGTACAGATGGGACAAGTCCAAACAAGGAGCTCCTGCTTACCGGAATCAAGTTATAAACTGTATTTTAGAGTTGAAGATGTTGCTTCAGCATTATTAACCTTTGTGGGACGATTCAAAGCTTACGAACGTGTCCTGAAGTAATGGTTACTTACACATTAGTGTCACGCTCTTCTGCTCCGAACGTTGAGGTTCCACTGTACCGTCTGGTGGACTATAGTAAGCGTTACTTGCACGTAACGAGGCTTAGGGTCCCACTTGCATTAAACGAAGATGCAGTGGTTGTCGGCCGCGTTAAGATCGAGCCGTGATAGGCAGTGCATGCAGGTTTGTCTTTGTTCGAAGGTTACTTCAGTCAAGCCAACGAGGACTCAGCCAGTCGGCACATGAGGTAGGTAATGTGCCTGCCTAGTTATTCTCGGTGTACACATGTGCACAAGCTACCAGAGATTCAGGACGCGTACCTGCCCACATGCAAACTTTCTGAGATCTACCCAAGTTAATGCAAACCAAACTGTTCCTAGATGCAAACTGATGCAGATTCGCTCACCGTGGAAGAGAAAACCTCACAAGACGTTTGGTTTTCGGTTTTTAGTTGATAGTTACAGATTATCCTGGCTTAGGGCGACGGTAGTCGGTATTGTCCATATTTATAAATTACGAACCAGCGTGATCCATGGTGCTAAGCGCAGGAAGGTGCCCTTATATATACAAGGGATAAACAGATTCAGTCTGAGTAGAATAAAATTAGCAGAGTATTTAAGAATCTGTAAAGAGATGCATTTGCGATGAATGTTTGCAGGCGTGAATAAAACGACGTCCTCTGGTCTGGGACTGTTTGCTGAGTGCTGGAATGCAGATCTTATAATGGTATCATGTGAGTGAAAGAGGAAAAATTGAGTATACAGATGTTTTGCTCAAAAGTGTAACGGTCATGAGTATGAGAAAGTAAAACGTATGAAAGTGTCATGAAATACGGGACATAACTAGGATGTAAGCAATCAGAACTGGCACAAGTGCAATTCAACCGTCACTGACTTGTTATCTGTCAAAAAGACTGACAGTATCATCTCGAATATAAGTGTAAGACTGCTTAAATTCATCCACTTAGGGTGCTATCCCGACGAATCTACGCAGGAAGTTCAAGATAATAAGCTCCGTAGGACAAAACGAAAGTTGTAGAAGTTCGAAGGTTCAGATTATTTCAAATTGAACACCACCCACACTTGATCGCAGCGTTCGCATTCAGATAAGCGTTTCGGCTAGCCCACTTCGAAAGGAAGCACTAGACTCGAGTTTCGCTCTTATTAGAGCTCATCAGTAGTGCATATCCTTGTCTGGATCGGAGTTTGCACTCTGACCCTCGTGCTTGTGAGACTAGCGTGTTAACCACAACGCCAGCAACCTCACAATAGGCATGACCGAATGATCAAATCCGAACGCTCAACCACAACCTTGTATGAATAGTGTTCAGCTTGCCCGATCATTTCGAAAGGAGAATGAACAGAATCACTCTGTTCTATCCAATCGATAACCCCGTGATCAGGACTTCTCAGTTAGGTTGAAGTTACTGTCTTCATTGAACCAACTGAGCACGGTTTGATTCAGTAGTAGAAGTGGGCAAGCTGAGGGGCTTATCTGAATACAAAGGCTACGACCAAGTGTGGGTGATGCTCAACAGGGGAAAAGACAGTTGTTTTCCATTTGACCGGCCCGTCTGATATTGCGGTTTCAACTGGTCACTTTGGAGTCGGTCATTGAACCTGAGTATAAGAATATGTCAGAGAAGGCAATGGCTGATAAACCAGTGCTTTGTAGCCCTATGATTCACACACAGTCCAGCCAATGTTTATTAGAATGTGTAGTTGTCAAGTTATGATACTAGTCTGGAGTGGGGGCACATCTGTGCTTTAAACATCTCCAGTTAGTGGCTGAACATTTGAATTGTTAGGTTGGCCTTTTTATTATCCAATTGAGCGTATCTTCCTTATATCTTGTCTGCAGTCGTTACTATCTAATTTTTCGTCGCTTAAGGAGTGCCGAGTGTTAGGCAAATGACATATGTGTTGACTTGCATTCGGAAGAATTGAACAGAACTGGTTCCGACGTAGTCCTCATAGGAGGTCCTAGAGATACCTCAGAGCCCTCTTTCTTCAATGTTACCATTCATTGTTCACTATATTTTTGTGGCATCAATGAATAACTGTACTCGGAAGAAAAGTAGTTGCAATGGTTCGAGGCTGATGGATAAAAGCGATAACATGCCTAGAATGATAACCTGAGACATATTTGTTGAATGCCAGTCAAATAGTACGCTGTTAACATTCACAGTAAAACAACGATCACTGACATAATTGCCGAGCCATATAAGTTAGGCATCAGTTACACTGCGCTGGTAAAGATTTAGAACTCTGTCAACTGTTCTGGAGGAACTTTGGAAGGATACATCTACTATCTTGCTTCTGTCAGCTGATTTACTATCATTAATTCCTCGACTTGGGAAATCTTTTTGCAATCCATCTTTATAGATGAGACCCAATTGTGAAAAGTCAGGGCCTCATCTATAATCATAAAATCTGCCAAACTACTTATTAGTAATGCAATCCATTTTGCATATCAACAATAACTCGCATCGTACGTTGTGAAGTTGGCTTTTTATTAAAACTTCAGCTTTGTCATTAAGAGGCTTTTATGGTTATCTTTAATGCGAAACGTGGCGCTATGTTAGTAGCCGTGAGGTCGCCAGATGTGTTCTTCCTATTGTTGATTAATATACTTCTCCATTGTCAACGAATACATTATTACGCTTTACTCCAACAAAATTGCCTATCTCGAGAACAGATGTCGACTGCAATTCTGCCAAGTGGCAGGATCGAAGGACGAGTTTTGATACGTACAACTACACTGTTCCACAACAATTTCCCGATTTACACCAAACCTACTCACGGAATTCAGTTGATAATTACGTCTGGTTCTGAAACTGCTTTTGTCGTTTGTTTTTAAATAAGACAGTAGTCGATGTAATGTTACTTATTGATTTCTGATTGATATGCGTTCAAGAGAAAACATTTGGGGATGAGCAATTTTATTTGCGTCGTCTACCAAGAGTTTGCTGTCTATGTGACATCAGGTGCCACACAGAGAAGAAATGATCTACTATAGGTTATCCCAAATCTGCGGATCCATAAAATTGGTTCGTAATCTTAGCAGTGACACAGACGTACTAGATAAAAGTACCGGGCTATTTTTGATAACTCTCAAGCCAGTTAATGTCGTAAATGACGACAACTTCATAAACATTCTGGAAATAGTGGATACATTCTTAAGAATCTACTTTCATTCCTTGTCTTCTTGTGCTACTATTCACTGTGCAATTATCTGCACCTTCACAAGATTACTGTTTGTTTGTGTTTCAAAATTTGAATGTTTTGAAAACAACCATCGGTTTGCGTACTTTTTTTGATGTATCTAGTTTCGGATCGTGGGTCATCTGGAGTTTGACACTTATCTGCACTCTACTTTTCTTGATTGTAACCGTGTACCGATTTATTCACGCCTGCCGATGGTCAGTGACTGACAGTATCTGCAGTAGTTGGAAACACAGAGCTCATACACAAATCGTGCAACAAACTTCAAACCTACCACCGGAATTTCAATGTTCACTGCTCAATCAGGTGAGTAAACCAGCTTTTAATGATATGTTCACATATAAATTCATCAAGAAACGATCTTCAAATACCAAATGTCTTTGAAGTAGAAACAAGACTCGTTATACCATGTGGTGCAGTTCCTTCGAGATAACCTCGCTACATGTCCTCGGGCATGGACTACAGCCGAGTATACTGCTAATCGATATTGACTAAAAGCATCGCAAACTTGCATACATTAATTCAACTTCATCATCCAGGTGTATTACTCATTAATCGACAGGTAGTTACTCTTCGG